>CM060895.1:90160000-90375000 GCA_030762935.1 Hymenopus coronatus
AACTGGGTAGGGTAAAGAAACATATAGTTTATAGGCTATTAGTTGATGAAGCTGGTAGAAGGATTTGCCCATTATGCGGGAATCAGGAAGACTGGACGCATATTTAGGCAGATTGCGTGCAGATGGAGGATGTTAGGAAAACGTTATTGCCGGAAATATTTTAGTTTCAAACAGACAGTGTGCTGGAACTTGATTCTAAACAGCCAAATCTGGCCAAGCCTGGGCACATACTTAATGGAAGTATCTGAACTAAGAGATAACATATTTGTATAAATATTATATAGGCATAGTTGGTGTTTAATTATCTATATTCGTAAATACGTGGGTGTAGTTGTGAGTGCAAGTGTGTGTGTTTGTGTTTGTGTGGTATCAGAATGTTCTTTCTTTTATTCGTCTGTTGAAATGTGTGTGTATTTGTTAATTTATTCTGGTATTCATACTTACACATTTAGTGGTGGGAAAGGAATAATACTAGTGAAGTTCCTTCTAACAAGGAACCCAACCCGCAAATGTGTTCCATTATTACAGAATTGCTTTCTTGGTGCATAACAGTTAAAAAAAGCTTAAAAATGATTCCAATGTCAGAATTTATTGCTATCTAATAGAGCAATTAAAGCTACTTTTTTCAATTAATACGATATTTTTCAGTGTTGGAAGATTGCATGGATGAGGAATTCAGATGTTTAAGTGGACAGTGTATCCCTTCTTCACACAGATGCGATCTGCACTATGACTGTTGGGACAAAAGTGATGAACTTTCTTGTGGTAAGTTAGCAAATGTATACATCTACTCATCTCTTGTAATTGATTTGCATACATCTCGACGCCCGAGAGGTACGTAACAAGAATCTCATACTAATATCAAACGAGAACTTTTGTTGTACATAATTACAAATTTAAAATCCACACAGACAATATACATTCAAACAACTTAGTCATTATAAGTAAGGCCATTAAACCGTTGAATGTCAATTCTTATCTATTTTCAACACATAATAATAAACAGCAGGAGATGGAAACCTACGTCGTTCCTACAAGAACCCTTATAAGGAACAAGAAAACCATCCTATTATTCCAAAGTGTATGGAACTGTTGCAACCATTTTTTAAGTCTCCAGGTTAGTCAAACAAGTAGTTCGTCGTGGGTTTTAAACAAAACGACCTTAATAGCAGCTTCCTCACCATAAAACCCCATTTCAGATTGTCACTTCAACATGAAGCCGTAACAAATCCTATTTAAATTACTAAGTGTACAGTAGATAATTAAGCATCAATGTACATCAAAAGTATTTAATTCATTGCAACATCGTGATCATCTCAAGATACTTTTTTTTTTTTTTTGTAGCTTAACGTCATTTGACCTGGTTGGTCATATCGGACGATGAATGAAATTGATGAAATGATGCTCAAATGATCTTGGGGTCCATGGACCTTAAAGCTACTCGACATTCGTCTTCTCAGGATAAGGGAAAACCACGAAAAAAACCTTATCCGGGTAACTCACCCTAAGCGAGATTCGAACTCACGACCTTTTGAATGTGAAGCAGACACGCTACCACCACACTACCCAGGCGGGCTTAAGTTAATTTGTTTATGAACCCGGTAAACACTTTAGAGATATGTCATTTTATATCATCTTAAATGCACTTACATAATGTACAACTAAAAGGTCAAAAGCAGTGTTGAAATCTTCTTACAATGTTTCTGTTTTTTACTATTTCTACCCTGTACTGTGAAAGCAAAGGTTTATTATTCAAGCATTTTAAGAATTTCTTGCACTTCTTGAGCTATTATTTATGCTTTTTTGTTTTAGATGACGTAGAATGCCCAAATGACAAGTTAAAATGTATCCAAGGAGGCCAATGTGTACCAAAGTCGCTGTGGTGTGATTTCTTTGCCGACTGCCCAGATGGTTCGGACGAGAAAAGCTGTGGTAAGTACCTCACAAAATAATCAAAATTAATTTGCGTAGGTACTCAGTGATGTATTTAATAAGGGTACAGACTAAACATGAAAATTAACTTGCATTTTGCGTAAGTGCTCATTGATGCATTTAAGGGTACAGACTAAACATGATAAATTCCTGGCTCTTCCTTTGGATACCACATTTTGAAATGAAACATATTCATTTTTTCAGCATTCATTCTCTGACTGCTTTAGATAACAAATGTAGTATAAAACAAAACAAAGCTTTGTGTTGCAGGCCATATTATTTTACATAAGGAGAATTTTCCATATTATTTCCTGATTCCTCCATCAACCTCCGGGCAACTACTACATGAACGTAAATAGATATTATATGAAGAACTATCTAAACAGCGATATTTTTGCAAACGCAGCCTTCATAGAAACTAGTAAACGTTGGCAAAGACTCAGTGCGGCTAGTATATTTACAAAACATTTCTCCAAAATCTACAAAAAAAATTATGCGATCCATTCACATGACTTTCTCTACTTATTCTGCAATAAACTATACCCCTGATCCTTGCGCTTGACAGGAGTTAAGTTGGTACACCTGCAAAAAACTTTGTGAACCAATCACAAAGCAGCATTCCGGTCTGTCGGTCAGACAACGGAAAAAATCTTGATGCCGCACCGTTGCAATATCTGGCTATTTCCAACCGCGTGCTCAGTTTGTGAATTTTTAACACGTGCATTGAGCTGTTCTGTGCAAGCTACGTATTATTCGTTATTTGTATTCGTTGTTATTGTTGATAGTGTTGTTTGTTTGTACGTGAGGGAACATAACAAGTCTTTCACAATTATAGAGCTGGATAGACTTTTTGCGGAAAGGGTGGACGAGGCTTCATGGAAGAAGAAAGTGAATCATGTGCACAAAATAATTCTAAAAGCACAGGAATTGTACGGAATCATCAGTGAATGTGAACCACTAATGATATGTCTTGGTGACGACGACGTGTTGAACAATGACGTGATACTTCCGAAAATGTTGACGGATGGAATTGAGCCAGTAAAATTCTAAACCGGTGAAAATCACTTTGTTATATCTTTCTCTCAGTGAAACAAGCTATTTTGCATTCATTTGTTCTATATTGTAAATACGTAATATGTGCTACATACGTTATAGTATCATTGTTATTTTTAATTAACATCAATATAACGAATTAGTTTCATTATTCATCGACATTCATTTACTATGTACACTGTTTATATTTGTCTTTACACGCAATAGTGACATTTATAATCAGATGTTGTTGTTTACTAGTTACTCTGGCAAAGTCGCCAAAGCAGCGTTGCCAACATTACGCGAAACCACCCGAACTGTCAAGTACAAGGATTCGTCGACGAGGGTATATTCTTAAAAAGCTTATCCTTTTTCTAGCTCATGCTGATTGAGATAAACATAATCACACGTAATGGCATTACTTGTTCCTTGTAGCTATAAAAAATAAGTAAATACATTAGGCTAAAGTGATAGTCAAATCTTTTATGAGTTGGTCGCTATGTGATGGTATATTGTGCGCTCTTATATTTCTGTACAATAACATTTTGTCCATTTCTAAATATTTACCACTTATGGAAAAGTCATCCAGAATGCATACGACTTCAGAAGCTTCTGTCACAAAACAAACATATATGAAAATATCTTAAACATATGGTACTTTAAATAAAATCGTTAGAGCCATTTTTGAGAAGCTCTAAGCTTTCGAAAAAGTTTCCATGTAAATGAAGCTGAATGTGGGGGAATTTTCTTTAAAGAGTATGAAATTCTATACCAGCGTAAACCGCCCAATTATTAAACATTTGAATATCACTATCTTCTTTGAAAATGTCGAATGTATGTGTTTCTGCAAACTTTAACTCGATTAAAATGAAGTGGAAAGCAGAATGAACTTTCGTAAGGATGATTTCAATAGCTACTAATAAATGGTAGAGGGTATAGACAGTCATGTGAATGTAGAACATCAGATTAACGTTCCATGTGAACATTTGAAATTTTCTTTTATGTGGAATATTGTTCAGAAGACTGCTAACTAGTTTTCTATCATTTTTTTTCCACACAAAACATAACTCTAAGCCAATTTAGGGCCTTCAGCGTATACCGCATTAATACACGTCTAAGACAGATAAATTCTACAACTAGGAAGGCGTGGAAGACATTGCACTTCGTAATGAGAATACTGAAAAAGGGGAGCGCAAAGGCCAGGTAAACTGCATACAAGTCCTTAATGTGGCCGGTTATGGAATAAGAAGTAGCATTCTGGATCCATATATGGTTAATCAAACTGATTAGCTGGAAAAGATACAGAGAAGAACTGTAAAATTCATAAAGGGAGGTAAAAGGTGTAAAAGGCATAGGTTACTCGCGCTTTTTAAAGCTTATGCTGGTTTAAATGCATGGGTGGGCATTAGAGGATAGAAAACCCTGCATACTATAGACGAAACGATCATTTGTGTAAAATTAAGGGCAGAAGGTACAGACCTGACGTAGGAATATTTTCTTTTGTTAACAGAACCATTGAAGAAGGAATGAATTGCCTTTCAGGGCTGCCCTCTGATCTTAAAGAAGTCTAGGGATAAATTAAAGAAAATAAATGTCAGCTGATTATATAAAGTAAATTTTGTGAAATAAATAATTAATAGTCCCAAAAACTGTTCTGTAGCTATTAATGTTGAGGCTTCATAGTAGCTGTTTATAAACGATATTTCAAAAACCATGTACTATGTTAGTTATATTAATATTATTTTTATTTACTATTATTAATTTGTATTACTAATATTAACCGCAATATTATTATTGCAAGTGAATTTTGTACATTTAACTCTACCACTCGGCAGTACCCAATTGCAGAGAATAAGTACATTCATACAAACAATACACTTTCCAACTGCAGTATGGTTTCTTTATGCTATTATTATTATTATTATTATTATTATTATTAATTATTGTGATTATTTTGATAATTATTATATTTTTATATTCCCAGATAGTTTAAATGTTAACAGAATTACCTTTCTCTTAACCTTGGTCTAAATTCTGTGATCTTTTTCTACTCAATTTGTAATATATTTCTGAATCAATAACGCTTTTTATGTGCTTTATTAAGTACTGTAAAAAACACAATTTCCCAGTAATTTATTTCTGAGTTGTTAAAGATATACATCTTGTTTGGAAATACTGAATAAAGAAAGTAATTATAACTAGAAGAATTTTCCGGGCTGAGAAGCCGTGGTCTGCTGGAGTTTTCAGGTCGCAACCAAACCTTCACCGAGAAGACTTAGACCACGCCACTGAAGATGTTCACCGCAGTCGTGAACGAAACGTCTGGATCTGGAAACTCCAGTAGACGACGGCTTTCTCAGCCGGGACATTTTTTCTAGTTATAATTTGTTCTCCGGTCATGAGAGCTTACGGCCACGAAAGAAAGTAATTGATTCAAAGTTTTCCTTTATGCTTCAAATATTCACGAAACATGTTAATAAGAAATATTAGGTAGGAAAGATAAGTCAGTCAATGCTATAGCCGGAATTTGAACCACGGATCTCCTGTCGCCATCTAGTTGCTCTAATCACTGAGCTGCCTTGACAACGTACCGGAACGACATTAAATTCTCCAAACTACTCGCGTTTACGATGGAAGAAACAATAAAATATTAAGTAGTTTTCCAGGAAATGTACATTTAAGCAGTATAAATGCAGAATTTGTTATAAAGAATAACAAATTAAACAAGAAAATCAGATTCAGGACTATGTGCTTTCAATATATATGAATAAATCTAATAGGCTATGTTTGATCAATATAAAAATTTAGTCATTTAGCCATCGTCATAGGAACCTCAAGAAAATGACATTGTTTCATTCACCTGTCGTGCAGCCCCTTAAATTATATACATTTTTATTTAAAATGAGTAATTTGGGAAGAGACTAACAAATGTGCAGCGAATTTTCTATAAAACTTCTAGAAATAATATCAAAGAAAGCCTCAAAACAACAACCATATCCTTTGATCAGGGTTAATGAAACGTCGCTTAAATCTATTATTTTCAGTCCAATAGCAAAAATTTTAAGAAAACGTTATACAACCTGACCTGATAATAAATTAAAGAATCCAAATTGAAAGTATTAATTTCAAAATTCTACACTTTTGTATAGATTTTATGAA
Organism: Hymenopus coronatus; assembly: GCA_030762935.1. Lineage (NCBI taxonomy): Eukaryota > Metazoa > Arthropoda > Insecta > Mantodea > Hymenopodidae > Hymenopus > Hymenopus coronatus. The sequence goes on from CM060895.1 coordinate 90,166,124, forward strand.
ATTTTACATTGTATTTACATTGTATTGTATTAACATGCCTCAAAATTTGAAAAATGTGTTCGGCGTTTTTTTGTTGTTTTTTTTTTTTTTTTTAATATCTTGAGTCTCACACAGAGTCTCTCTATTTCAGTAACTTTGATTTCTGAATTATGAAATCTTTTTAAAAAGTTCGAAATTTTAATCGCTAAAATGAATAATTTTTAACAAATATATATATTTTAAAAATTACTATTTGTGTAACGATGTCTTTATTGCTTATAGATACTTTTGTACACGCTGGAAAATTTTAGTTGTTTTTCAAACAAAAGTGAGTCACATGGAACTTTTGGAAAAAGTAAAAATATGGTTTTGAATAAAAGGTGTTTAAAAAAATAGTATGCTAGAAAACAAGTGTGTTGTGTATTGTACGATCTGTAGAACCCGAAGCAAGGGGAGAATAGGTAAATGTTGATTCTCTATGAATACCCAAAAGTTCCAAAAAATATTTTCTATAAAAATATTATTTTCGATTTGTTACTTACTGAAGTCAAAATGTCACTGCCAGTGATCTATAACCCTTTTTTGTCTGTCGGTACCTATACGTTCCGCTTGTTTTAAGCGTAACTATACAAATAAGGTTGATTTCTAGGATTATTTTCATGTTATACTAACCTTCAACCATAAACCACAAGTAATCAAGACTGCTTTATATTGTAAAAATATATACCATTTTTGCCCTAAAATTGCAGTGATTTTTTAAATAAAAAGCAAAACTTACATAACTACAGTCCATTAGATTCTAAGCATCACACCGATTATTTTACTTGGCTCTCCCCGTTCTCTACCACAGTCACTGGGATTTGAAATTACAACATTTGGCCAGTCCATTACCTATTACCTAACACTCAGGGCCATTTGAACCACTTTTTTTTGGTAGTGTCTTTGACAGGATTATGAAAACTGATTTAGAAGAATTAAACTTTTAATTGGGAAGACAAAAAGATTAATAAAGGATCTAGATTTATATTCATTTCTACTTTCTCTATTGTTTTATATAATAATTTTATAGGCATATTCCCTTATAATATTACTAGAACTCATGTTTTAAACTTGAATTAAAGGAAAAACGGCATATATAGTATACTAATACAGGCAAATAAGGGTTAAATAAGGCAATGAAAAAACAAACCCGTTATCTGCTGTGTAACAACACATATAAGCATTCAGCACTTTTTGTTTAAAAGTTTTTAACCAAGCAAAGTTTATGTTACGTTTCTGATTTGTTATCTACAAGGTTCTTTTTGTTTCTAGCGACGAAGGAAGGCATTTCTAGTCCCCAAAAGGGATAAAAACAACTTTGCGATGGGACCTCAAGGGTATTCTATAAAAGACATTCCAGAGAGCATTCCAACAGCGGAAGAAGCGCTGGGAGCAGTGTATAACAGCAAAGGAAATTACTCTAAAGATAAGGCTAATTAAGCCATAGAATATGTAAATGTAGCCATTTTCAGTAAGTTCGGTTTCTTTTTATACAGCCAAAGCGCACTAAGTATCGTATCCCAAAATACTACAATCAGAGATATCATTTATGGTTTTCATAATTCAGCATTCCCTTGTTTACGTAGAATACAGTTATCATAGTATCCATGTAAGGGAAGTTCTGCTTTCCCCTTTTTACTTTCTCTACTACATATTGTACGTAGAGGAATAATTATATTTAACCAAAAATTCGAAACATCGAATTGAATGATAAGAGTTTCAGTGTAAATGAAAATCTTACTTTAAGTTTAATAGGTTTATTCTTCCTAGGTACATCTACACCTACTTTGTTACGACTAATCGTGTGCACATTATAGAGCCATAATCGTTTTATCAATCTTCATAAAATTTAAATTATATTTTCAATAACAATCCATACTGCTGACTTGTTATTCAAGTGGTTAAAACCCATTTACATCTTAATTATTTATATAATTTAAATAAAACACCGAAGTTGCATCGGAAATATATATTTTCAGGCCCCCTGAACCCAAAATGGTAGTTTTATAAAGTTATCTATGTATGTATATTAACAGTATAACTGAACGAAAAAATGGTTACATCTTTGTTATTCAAATTGAGCATCTTCCAAAAATAGGAAGGTTTTCAAGAATGTCCTCCATCCCAAAATATCTATTACATGGGTCATTTTTCAACATTTTGACTAACTCAAAAATGACTTTAGTGATCTTGATTTAAATGCCGAGGTATATTCGAGATATTTTTATGACAAATGAAATGTGAATCTTGAATTTTCTGGGAATAGCATTGAAGTCGTCATCATTTATGATGATTTTTATTTACTAGTAAACCGTAAGAGATAAACAAAATCTTACTGCACAAGACATGGCCTCTTAGCCTTAGATGCTGTACATTTGTGCGGTTATATAAAGTTTTAGTTGGTAACAGTGATTTAGTACACATTTCTGAAGGTTACTTATACATCACATCATATTTGTTAATTCTAACTTCACTATAATTATAATAAATTATTATGTAGGAGTGTGGGATCCTGTGATAGCCCCGTATGCATTACTTTATGCTTTTGTTTACAATTATAGACTTTAATTTATTTTTCTCTATGTTTATATAGAAGAAATACATACATATTTTACATCTTGATTCTCTTAGCATAGGCTGTCAGGTGGAGGACATATGCACCAGTTAGCACGCATGCGCAGCTAGAGCACGCGGAGCACGTAGCTGGGGTAAGCAGTGAGTCTGTATTTATGAAGGAGTGTACAAAAGTCAACTGACGGTAACCATGAACATAATGGCACACCACGTTCCAGTCTCATTGAATATGTAAATTTCTACATAAGGAACAAGGTAGAAAGCATTGAATTGTTCAGTAGAGTAGCATACAGCGACATTATTCAATATTTCACAAAGGGAAATTCAGATATTTTATAGTGAAAGATACATGTTTTTTCTTTGATAAAACTAACAAAGTCAAGGTTAAGGACTAAACTTCTATAAGAATATGTTGACTATTATTAGACTTGCCTGTTTTAGTAATATATTTCCAGATGTAACGAAGATGGTGTGAATGTGACGGCACTGAAACTTGAGATTTACTCCGCTACAGTATTAATTCTATTTGCAAAATCAGATTAATCTCTAATTTTGTGTTAATAATAAATTATGTATTATAATTTGTTTCGTAACTACAATATTTTTAATAAATTTTGCTGACTTGAGAAAGTTACTAATGAAGATAATAGTGTCCGGATTACATTTTGTTGTGTTAGGGAGAAAGCTCAGAAATTTTGTTCGTTGATGGCATAATGAATTTCCATTTCTTAACATAAAACAGTGATCCTTATTCACTGCTATGCATGTATCAGTATACTCCAGTCCCGCGCTGCCGAGCCATGGCCGAGTGCTCAGATCACTCGCCTCTCACCTAGGTGGCCCGTGTTCGTACCCAAGCGACCGCATGTGAGATTTGTGGTGGACAAAGCGGCGCAGGAGCGGGTTTTCTCAGGGTTCTCCGGTTTCCCCCGCCATCACATTCCATTTCATGTAACATCAGTGTCATCGCATGCGGTGCCAGAGTAATAAAAGCGGACGTTAAACACTACAAAAAAAACTCCAGTCCCGATAGCCCGGGTAGAAACAAGTGCCACCAAAGGTTGGGATGCGTTGTGTCACTCTAATGTGCGTAGACGGAAACGTTAAATTAGTCCACGCTTGCTCCTTGGCTACCTCTGTTCACTTTAGCACGCAAACCACAAAATCAAGCAACAGGACAGTTCCAAGAATGGTGTAGTGTAGGGTAGCAAGGGCTTATATAGGCAACACTTCTAAAAGCAATTTGAAAATATAGATTAGAATAGGTTGGGATAACACACATTTCTAGCAGAAGCTGAGGGAATGTGTGGTATTCTAGATAGGCAACATTTTTAACAGTAGTGGTGGGAGTATGAGCCATTCTAGATAGACAACACCTTTAACAGTAGCTGTGAGTGTATGTGCCATTCTAGATAGGCAACACTTGCAACAGGAGCTGTGAGAGTATGTCCTATTCTAGATAGACAACACTTTTAACAGTAGTGATAGGAGTATGTGCCATTCTAGATAGGCAACACTTGCAACAGGAGCTGTGAGTGTATGTGCCATTCTAGATAAGGCAACACTTGTAACAGGAGCTGTGAGAGTATGTTCTATTCTAGATAGGCAACACTTTTAACAGTAGTGGTGGGAGTATGCGCCATTGTAGATAGGCAAAACTTGCAACAGGAGCTGTGAGTGTATGTGCCATTCTAGATAGGCAACACTTGCAACAGCAGCTGTGGGAGTATGTGGTATTCTAGATAGGCAACAATTTCAATAGTAGCTGTGGAAGTATGTGCCATTGTAGATAGGCAACACTTTCAACAGTAGCGCTGGGAGTATGTGCTATTCTAGATAGGCAACACATCAACAGTAGCGGTGGGAGTATGTGCTATTCTAGATAGGCAACACTTTTAAGAGAAGTTGTGAGACAATGTGGGATTCTAGATAGGCAACAATTTTAACACGAACTGTGAGGGGATGTGCCATTCTAGATAGGCAACACTTTTAACAGTAGCGGTGGGAGTATGTGCCATTCTAGATAGACAATAGTTTTAACAGGAGCGGTGGGAGTATGTGCCATTCTAGATAGACAATACTTTTAACAGGAGCGGTGGGAGTATGTGCTATTCTACATAGGCAATAATTTTAACAGGATCTGTTAGAGTGTGTACTGTTCTAGATAGGCAGCCATTTAACAGGAGTGCTGGGAGTTTGTGTTGTTCTAGATAGGCAATAATTTTAACAGGAGCGGTGGGAGTATGTGCTATTCTAGATAAGCAACCATTTCAATAGAAGATGTGTGAATATGTGCTATTCTAGATAGGCAACACTTTTAATTGAAGATGAGGGGGTAAGTGCCATTGTAATTAGGCAACATGTTAACAGAAAATGTGGGAGTATTTGCTATTCTAGGTGGACAACACTTTTAACAGAAGCTGTGAGACTACGTTCTCTTCTAGATAGACAATACTTTAACAGGAGCGGTGGGAATATGTGCTATTCTAGATAAGCAACACTTTTTAATAGAAGCGGTGTGACTGTGTGCTATTCTAGATAGACAATAATTTTAACAGGAGCGGTGGGAGTATGTTCTATTATAGATAGGCAACGCTTTTAACAGAAGCTATGGGAGTATGTTCTATTCTAGATAGGCAGCGCTTTTAATAGAAGCGATGGGAGTATCTTCTATTCTAGATAGGCAATACTTTTAACATGAGTAGTTGGAGTATGGGCTAGAATACGTCGATATGGGTAACACTTGTTACACTAGCGGTTGTAGTATGGGCTAGAATAGGCCGAGATGTTCAACACCTCTAACGGGAGCAGTTGGAGTATGGGCTAGAACTGGCCGTGATGGGCAATACTTGTAACAGGAGCGGTTAGAGTATGGGCTAGAATAGGCCGAGATGTGCAACATTTCTAATGGGAGCGGTAAGGGTATAGGCTGCAATAGACTGAGATAAGCAACCCTTCTAACGGAGTGATAACTGTATAAGCTAGAATAGGCCAAGATGGGCAACACTTTTAACGGGAGCGGTAACAGTATGGTCTAGAATAGGCAGAGATGGGCAACATTGCTAACGGGAGCGGTGAGGCTATGGTCTACAATAGGCCAGGATATACCACACGTCTAACTGGAGCCATGGGAGAACGGGCTATCCTAGATAGGCTAAATTTCAGTAGTAGCGGTGGAGGTATGTGCTATTACAGATAGGCAACACTTTTAACAAAGGATGTGGGAGTATGCGCTATTCTAGATAGGCAACCCCTTTAACAGAGATTATGGGAGTATGTGCTAATCTAGATAGGCAGCACTTTTAACAGCAGCATTGAGCGTATATGCTATTCATCATAGTCAACACTTTTAACAGGAACGGTGGGAGTATGTGCTATTCTAGATAGGCAACACTTTTAACAGCAGCATTGAGCGTATATGCTATTCTACATAGGCAACACTTTTAACAGGAGAGTGGGAGTATGTGCTATTCTAGATAGGCAACACTTTTAACAGAACCTGTGAGATTATGTGCTATTCTAGATAAACAATACTTTTAACAGGAGCGGTGGTAGTATGGGCTAGAATAGGCCGAAATGGGCAACACTTGTTACAAGAGCGGTTGCAGTATGGGCTAGAATAGCCCGAGATGAGCAACACTTTTTACAAGAGCGGTTGGAGTATGGGCTAGAATAGGCCGAGATGGGCAACACTTCTAACGGGAGCGGTTGGAGTATTGGCTAGAATAGGCCGTGATAGGCATCACCTGTAAAAGGAGCGGTTGGAATATGGAGTAGATAGGCAGAGATGTTCAACACTTCTAATGGGAGCGGTAAGGGTATGGGTTGCAATATGATGACAAAAGCAACACTTCTAACGGACCGATAAGAGTAGGAGCTAGAATAGGCCAAGATTGGCAACACTTCTAATTGGAGCGGTAACAGTATGGGCTAGAAAAGGCCGAAATGGGCAACATTGCTTCCGGGAGCGGTGGGGGTATGGGCTAGAATAGGCCGAGTTATGTATCAATTCTAACGGCAGCGTTGGGAGTATGGCTATTCTAGATAGGCAACAATTTCAATAGTAGCAGTGGGTATATCTGCTATTCTAGACAGGCAACACTTTTAACAGGAGCGGTGGTGTATGTGCTATTCAGTAGGCAACACTTTTAACAGAGGCTGTGAGAGTATGTGGTATTCTAGTTAGGCAACACTTTTAACAAAGGCTGTGGGAATATGTGGCATTCTAGTTAGGCAACACTTTTAACAAAGGCTGTGGGAGTATGTGCTATTCCAGATAGGCAGCACTTTTAACAAAGGCTGTGGGAGTATGTGGTATTCTTGATAGGCAACACTTAACAAAGGCTGTGGGAGTATGTGGTATTCTAGTTAGGCAACACTTTTAACAGAGGCTGTGGGAGTATGTGCTGTTCTAGATAGGCGACCCTTTTAACAGAGGCTGTGGGAGTATATGTTATTCTAGATAGGCAGCACTTTTAACCGGAGCAGTGAGCGTATATGCATTTCTACATAGGTACACTTTTAACAGGAGCGTTGGGAGTATGTGCTATTCTAGATAGGCAACCCTTTTAACAGAGGCCGTGGGAGTATATGTAATTCTAGATAGGCAGCACTTTTAACCGGAGCAGTGAGCGTATATGCATTTCTATATACGTACACTTTTTACAGGAGCGGTGGGAGTATGGGCTAGAATAGGTCGAGATGGGCCACACTTGTTAAAGGAGTGGTTGGAGTATGTACTATCCTAAATAGGTAACACTTTTAACAGAAGATGTGGGAGAATGTGCTACTCTAGTTAGGCAACCCTTTTAACTGAAGATATGGGAGTATGTGCTATTCTAGATAGGCAACACTTTTAACAGAAGCTGTGAGACTATATGCTATTCTAGATAGGCAACACTTTTATCAGAATATGTGGGAGAATGTGCTACTCTAGTTAGGCAATCCTTTTTTACTGAAAATATGGGAATATATGCTATTCTAGATATGCAACACTTTTAACAGAAGCTGTGAGACTATATGCTATTCTAGATAGGCAACACTTTTTACAGGAGCGGTAGAAGTATGTAGTATGCTAGATATGTAACACTTTTAACAGGAGCGGTAGAAGTATGTACTATTCTAGATAGGTAACACTTTTAACAGGAGTGGTAGAAATATGTACTATTCTAGATAGGAAACACTTTTAACAGGAGTGGTAGAAACATGTACTATTCTAGACAGGTAACACTTTTAACAGGAGTGGTAGAAATATGTACTATTCTAGATAGGTAACACTTTTAACAGGAGTGGTAGAAATATGTACTATTCTAGATAGGTAACACTTTTAACAGGAGCGGTAGGAGTATGTGCTATTAGGCAACAGTGTGGAGTATGGGCTATAATAGGTTGAGATGGGCAACACTTCTTACGGAATAGTGGTAGTATGGGTTAGAATAGGTCGAGAATTCAAACACTTCTAAAGCGAGCGGTGAGAGTATAGGCTAGAATAGGCCGATGTATGCACACTTCTAATTGGAGAAGTGGGAGTATGGGCTAGAATAGGTCGAGATATCCAACACTCTAACGGGAGCGGTGGGAGAATAGGCCGAGATATGCAACACTTCTAACGGTGGCAGTGGTACTATGGGTTAGAATAGGTCGAGATATCCAACACTTCTAACGCGCGCGGTGAGAGGATAGGCTAGAATAAGCCGATCTATGCACAATTCTAACTGGAGCTGTGGGAGTATGGGATAGAATAGGCCGAGTAATGCAGCACCTCTAACGGGAGCAGTGGTAGTATGGGCAATTCTAGAGATATCCAGCACTTCTAACGCGAGCGGTGAGAATATGGGCTAGAATAGGCCGATATATGCACACTTCCAACGGGAGCAGTGGGAGTATGGGCTAGAATAGGCCGAGATATGCAATACTTCTTACAGGAGCGGTGGGAGTATGGGCTAGAATAAGCTGAGATAGGCAACACTTTCGACAGGAGAGGTGGGAGTATGGGATAGAATAGGCCGAGACATGCAATACTTCTAACGGGAGCGTTGGGAGTATGGGTTAGAATACCCCCATATGCGGAAGTATAGGCGCATAGGCCGGCATAGGCTAAAATACGGGCTTATGGGCTCATATAGGCTGGTATAGGGTAAAAATATGGGCATATAGGCTAATATTTGCCGTAAAAAAAAAATAGAAGTGTGTAGGTTAAGTATAGCCTAAACAATGGGCGTATAGGCTGGTATAGGCTAAAAAATATGGGCGTATAGGCTGGTATAGGCTAATATTTGCCGTAAAATATGAGTGTATAGGCTAAGTATAGCCTAATCAATGGTCGTATAGGCTGGTATAGGCTAAAAATATGGGCGTATAGGCTGGTATAGGCTAATATTTGCCATAAAAAAAAAATATATGAGTGTATAGGCTAAGTATAGCCTAATCAATGGTCGTATAGGCTGGTATAGGCTAAAAATATGGGCGTACAGGCTGGTATAGGCTAATATTTGCCATAAAAAATATGAGTGTATAGGCTAAGTATAGCCTAAATCATTGCGCGTATAGGCTAATATTTGCCGTAAAATATGAGTGTATAGGCTAAGTATAGCCTAATCAATGGGCGTATAGGCTAAAAATATGGGCGTATAGGCTGGTATAGGCTAATATTTGCCATAAAATATGGGTGTATAGGCTAAGTATAGCCTAATCAATGGTCGTATAGGCTGGTATAGGCTAATATTTGCTATAAAATATGAGTGTATAGGCTAAGCGTAGCCTAATCAATGGGCGTATAGGCTACACTACCAACAGGCGCAAAGGGAGTATTGAAGTTCCTTTTTATGGATAGGTGTTGACAAAATCGTATGAGAAAAGTATGTTTTTTAAAGCTGAAACCGATAACAACGAGTATCTCAAAAACGATCCACTCTACGAAAAAAATGTATGTAACATAAATTGTATGTGTTAACGTGACCCACCTTTTCTTTTAAGTAAGTTCTTGTCTCTCTCTTACGGTTTTCCAATTATTCAAAAGTTTGTAAAGTTCTTCCAGAATAAAGCAGTATTCAGAGGCTATTCTCAGAAAATTCAAGATATACATTTTATTTGTCAGGTAAATATCTTTAGTATACGATATTTTAATAAAAATCATTAGAGCCATTTTTGAGAAAATCAAAATATTCGAAAAAAGTTCCATGTAAAGGGTAGTTTGGGTGAGGGGATTTTTCTCAAAATCTTCGTGTCGCATCCCTAGAAGATACAAAACTTAAATTTCAACTTTGGTATTTTACCGACTTTTCGTTTTTGAACTATCGTGTTCACAGACACACGGACACATACCTTTTTCTGAAAATGTTTTTTTTTGGATACAGGGCACCCTAAAACATATATTTCCGATGAAAACTCGGTATCGAATTTTGGGTGCATTACAATACCTTCTCTATACACTACGTACATAGTACGTACAGAGAAAATAATAAAGCGACCATAATACATGTTACATTCTGTTTAAACCATGTAAATGATATGGGAAAATGACAACGGAAAGTTTTATGATGTTCTGCGATTGCTTGTACAACGCTTCTATTTTTACTTTCTCTATAGGCACTATACACATAGTGTATAGAGAATGTATTGCACTCCACCAAAAAATTCGATACCGAGATTTCACCGGAAATATATGTTTTAGGATCCCCTAAATATAAAAAAGCATTTTCGGAAAAAGGTCCGTGTGTGTGTGTGTGTGTGTGTGTGTGTGTGTGTGTGTGTGTGTGTGTGTGTGTGTCCCTGTGTCTGTGAACACGATGACTCAAAAACGAAAAGTAGGTAAAATACCAAACTTGGTATTTAAGTTTAGTATCTTCCAGGGATGCAACACGAAGATTTTGAGAAAAATCCCCCAGCCCCAACTACCCTTTACATGGAACTATTTTCAAAAATTTTTATTTTCTCAAAAATGGCTCTAACGATTTTGATTAAAATTTCGTATATTAAAGATATTTACCTGACAAATAAAATGTATATCTTGAATTTTCTGGGAATAGCCTCTGAAGAGTAGTTTATTCTGGATGAATTTTACTAAATTTTGAATAACTGCTAAACCGTAAGAGATGGACAAAAACTTAACTGCACGAAAAATGTAGAGCACGTTAAAACACACAATTTATGTTATATACTTTTTTTCGTGGAGCTCGTCGCTTTTGTAATATTCCTTATTTTTGGTTTCTGCTATGAAAAACTTTACATTTCTCATACAGGAATTTGTCAACTGCTGTCCATACAAACAAAGGAACTTCAGTGACATAGCAACCAGCTTTTGATTATCACTTTAACTTATGGTACTCCCTTATTTCATCTCTACTTGCAAGGAAGCAAGTAATATGGCTATTTCTGCTAATGTTTTACTGATTAGCATGAAGTTAATAGAAGTATAAGCTTTTTAAGAATAATTTGTTGCAGGGATATAGAGAAAGTCATGTGAATGGTACACATCAGATTTTTTTAGATATAAGAAATTTTATTTATAGTTTATTTTATTTATTAGTTTTTAACACCAATTTAAACAACCATGTCTACTATAATTTTGATACATGGTAAAATATCACTACTATTGGGTATAACCGTATAAATTTCAATAAGGTATCTTACAAATTTCACAGATGCATTCATTACCATGGTTAGCATTCTTGCATCTTAATTATAAAATCTTCACAAAATGTTTAACGTTGTCTAACAGTAATACCTCAAGTGCCATTGATAAAATAATTATTTTGTGGATAAACTATGCAAACGTTAAACTGCACTTCTCTGGGTATCGGTTATATATTATTTATAACAAAGATTAAGCCACAGAACGAACTTGAAATTTATCGCTCTACATGCATTTATGACCTTGTTAGTATTTCTAATTGCGTAAAAAGCAACCGAAATTGGAAATCAGCTTTAATAATCGTGTTATAATTTAATATCTTGTAATGCGAAACACAAACTGCTGTGGAATATTGGATTAAAACAATTCCGCTAGCGCACCGAGAAAGATATTGAATTAAATCCCATAGAAGCCCCGGAAGGAATGTATAACTGCACAATAAAATTTCATATTCGCTGTCCGTCATCATTCATCTGAAATTTGCTCTTTTACTAGCGGAGGCAAGTTGATAAATAAAACATGGAAATCAAATATGTTTTACGACACATATGAACGGATTGCACCCACTCTATCCAGTAATTTGTTTTAGTATCCATACAGTGCCTATTGCAACCAGCAGTTAAACATTCTTTTGAAAGCTTTTAACTTTTTACTTTCTATATACGTACTTTGTACATAGTGTATAGAGAAGGTATTGCACTCAACCAAAAACTCGATACCGAGATTTCACTGGGAATATATGATTTAGGGTCCCCTTTATCTAAAAAAGAAGCATTTTCGGAAAAATGTCCATGTATGTGTGCACGTGCGCGTGTCTGTGAACACGATAACTCAGAAACGAAAAGTCGGTAAAATACCAAACTTGGTATTTGAGTTTGGTATCTTCCAGGGATCCGACACGAAGATTTTGAGAAAATTCCCCCCACCTCCAACTTCCTACTACATGAAACTTTTTTCGAAAATTTTGATTTTCTCAAAAATGGCTAACTATTTTGATTGAAATGTCGTATATTAAAGATTTTTTACCTGACAAATAAAATATATATCTTGAATTTTCTGGGAATAGCCTCTGAAGAGTACTTTATTCTGGATGAATTTTACGAAATTTTGAATAACTGCTAAACCGTAAGAGATGGGCAAAAACTTACTTGCGAAAAATGTAGAGCACGTTAAAACACACAATTTATGTAATACACATTTTTTCGTGGAGTTCATCGTTTTTGAGATATTCCTTGTTTTTGGTTTCTGCTTTGAAAAACATACTTTACTCATACAGGAATTTGTCAACTCCTGTCCATACAAACAAAGGAACTTCAGTGACATAGCAATCAGCTTTTGGCTAACACTTTAACCTATGGTACTCCTTTATTTCGCTTCTACTTACAAAGAAGCAAGTAATAAGATTATTCTCCTATTTTTTTTAAACAGAAGTATAATCTTTTTAAGAATAATTTGTTTCAGAGATGTAGAGAAAGTCATGTGAGTGGTACATAGCAGATTTTTTAATTAATTACCTATCGTATTTATAGGCAACATTGCATTCCAGCCAAAAATTTGACACCAAGATTTTACGCACACACTTTTTAAAGTCCCTGAAAAAAATGACTTTCTCTACTTCATATATAGTTCAACTAAAGAGGAGGTATTGCATTCCATCCAAAAATTCACAGTGTCTCTCCCGAACAAAAAGTTAGTAGTAGTTAGTGTCCATTAACAGCATAATTAAAAACGAAAGGTCTATTAAATACCAAAGTTCTCAATGGAAGCGACAATAAGATTTTAAAGAAAATCCCCTCACCCTAAACTTTTACTAGCAATTTTTATTTAAATCTTCTCAAAATTTACTCTATGTTGATTGAAATACTGTATATTAAGGCATTGAAATTTCTGGGAATTGTATTTAAGACCTCATCATTCTGAACAACTCTTGCATAACTTATAAGGTAAAAGAAAGACAAAAATTTGTACACAAAAACATATCTCGTTTAAATATACAATTATCAAATATATATTTTGTGAAGTTAATCATTTCTGATATATTTTTAGTTATTCGTTTTTTTTTTACCTGCCATGCAAAGAGAGAAGACTTTCAAAGTCATCACATAGCTACCAACTCTGAAAAGATTAAATGACCACTTAAGCTTGCTACATTCTTCTACTTCTATTTTATCCACAACAGAGTCTGCAATAAAAGCATTTCCACAAATGTTTATCTCGCTTAAGTGAACAAAATATACAAAAATAAAAATCTGAATAACGTACCTTGATATGTTATTTCCTTAATAGGGATATGTATTCCAAACCCTTATAATTTATTCAACTTTAAAATTTATACTTCATTACATTATAACTTTACAGATTTAAACATCTTATACTAAAATATTTTAAGCATAACAATTACTTACCAATTTAAGCACAGATAATTAAAGTTATATATTTAAAACCTTCCTTATAATAAATATTTATTTTATTTACAGAACGATCTATTTATTTTAGATTTATATTACTTTATTCATAATTATAATTAATATCTACTAATACTATTATATTTATATTATTTTTATTAATTGAAGCGTTGAGAACCATAGTGGGCCAAGCACCATTTTTTAAAAATGGAGAAATAGAAGATTAACGTTTTTTCAATATCATAATTTATTGAGCCAAGTTACACATAATAACTAAATTCCAAAACAGTCTAGAATATATTTTCTGTCTTATATTAGTACAACATTAATGTCGCTTCATGCAAAATTACGTTTTACAGTTATTTATTATGAGTACTTTCCTTGCTGGGATTTGGCTCAGCCTAAAGAAATGTAACTGGGCCATTTCCATACATCTAATCAATGTCCTGCTGATCATCATTATTGACTAGCACACACAAACTCTTGTAAAAATCATGATTGACTGGAGGAATAAATGGTAGCATGGACATAAATAAGATCATCATATGCGGTAGCGTGATTTGCTGCATGGATTTGGACCACTCTGACTCTAACAGAATTTGTTGTTGCATTTAGACCAATATTTTGCTGCTCTACTGTTTGTGAACGGGAAATGCTGGTCATGACCCAGTTATAAGATATAACTGCAATATACAGGATGTTTCAAAAATACAGGGCATAATTTCAGGTATTTCCCACATGAAGACAATCAAAATAGTTCATTATAACATGTGTCCGGAAATGCTTCATTTCCGAGTTATGGCCTTTACAACATTCAAAGTCCAACCTGTAGACAATCAAAACAGTTCATGTCCGGAAATGCTTCATTTCCGAGTTATGGCCTTCACAACATTGGAATTCACTGGAACGTTTTTCTTTCCGCAGGTCTTTGCCGTCAAAGAAGACATTAGGAGGGCGCTCTGATAGTTCATTCTGAGGAAGGTTACATTCAGTGTTCTTTAGGCGTTAAGACTGTGCGACATGTATTCAAATCAAGAGCTGGCAGAGATACACTTCATGTACGGAAGGCGGACGGCAATGCTGCGCTGGCTCGTCGTTTGTACCAGGAGAGGTACCCACACAATGTCCAGATCGGAAGACATTTGTACGTCTCCATTCCCGTCTGTGCGAGTATGGAACATTCACCTCTTCTGGTTTGGGAAGGGGACGATCAAGATCTACAACTCCAGAAGTGCAGGAGGAGATTCTGGAGGCTGTGGACAGGACTCATTCTATCAGCACACGACAGTTAGCGTTGCAAGTCAATGTTCCTCATACGACTGTCTGGAGACTGTTGAACGAGTATCAATTGTATCCTTATCATTTGCAACGTGTACAGGCCCTGTCACCAGCAGATTACCCTGCACGAGTAACTTTTCTGCCGTCGTATTATTTACAGATGAAGCACAGTTCACAAGAGATGGCATAACAAATTTCCACAATCAGCATGTATGGTCGCATGAAAACCCACGTGGGTGCGGTTCTCCCCCAACATGTGGGCCGGTATCATTGGTGATCGATTAGTTGGACCCCATGTACTTGTAAACAGACTTACGGGGCAGGTGTACACAAACTTCCTGGAAAACACTATACCTGACGTTTTCGAAGACACTCCACTGATCAATCATCAACACATTCACTTCTTGCATGATGGTGCTCCTGCACACTTCAGTCTTACGGCTCGCCGGTACTTGGATCGAAGGTTTCCTGATCGATGGATAGGTAGAGATGGCCCAATTGCTTGGCCTTCACGCTCACCTGATCTGAACCCTCTCGATTTCTACTTGTGGGGCCATTTAAAATCATTGGTTTATTCGTCTCCGGTGCCGGATTTGGAATCCCTTCGGAATCGAATTGTGGCAAGTTGTGAGGACATACGCAATACTCCTGGAGTTTGGGATCGTGTTCGCAGGTCAATGAGACATCGATGTGAGGTCTGTATTCAAGCAGGAGTTGGACATTTTGAACACCTTCTGTAATGACAAGAACCTGCGGAAAGAAAAACGTTCCAGTGAATTTCAATATTGTGAAGGCCATAACTCGGAAATGAAGCATTTCCGGACACATGTTATAATGAACTAATTTGATTGTCTACATGTGGGAAATACGTACCTGAAATTATGCCCCGTATTTTTGAAACCACCTGTATAAGATGTATAACCATAAACTATACCGACAGATGGCAACAGCTCAATTCTGGCCTCACATGGAGATGGCCCACTATGGTTCTCAGCCTTGCAATTGTTATTTATTTATGAGGGCGGTACATTAAGTATACGTGTGTAAAATATATAATATTGCTAAGGTGTTAGCACCATGACATGTTAGCACCATGCAAGGAGAAAAAAGCTAAATTGGATGCTGTTTGTGAGGACCTTTAGCCATCTATGACAATTATATATTCATTCTACGACTTTAAACGTGATCGAACATATGTTTTTGACGACTAGCCCCCAAGACGCCTGGCAAAGGTGTTTACGGAGGAAATCATTGAAAAAATCCACACTGTAATTCTCACTGGTCGTTGAAAGGAAGTGCCAACGGGAACGGAAATTACTATTTTGTATAATAAGTTGGAGGCCCGATTTTTCTTTGTCTCAATTTTGAACTCTGGAACACATTCTCCCAAAGATAGATCTACAGGTCAAGACCGATTCCCACCAACCCGCATACTACAATTTTCAATTAAAGGATTACAACTTTATAGAAAATTCATATGCAATATGATTGAACATGAGATTGGTTTTCTTGACAAAACTGAGGCAAATAAGCTTGAGGACCAAATTCACAAATGGATTCCTCACACATCATCTCATTTTCAACGTGTTTTCATCATTTGAAAATATCTACTTCCTGACTTTTTATTTGTCTTGTTTTTATTAAGTTTCAGAGAAAGAGGATTGTGGTTCTGCTCAGTTCCGATGTGATAATGGACAATGTGTGGATATAAATCTGCGATGTTATAACTCAGGACTTCCTCGTCAAGGCTGTGCTGATGGATCTCATCTCACTGGATGCAGTAAGTGAAATCCATACAAGACACTATATCTAAGTTACTAGTCGTCACCAACTGGCTGCTTTGATTTTTACTTCACATATGTACAATATACATAGTAGATGGAAAAGGTATTGTATTCGGCCCAAAAATTCGCCACCAAAATTTTCCCGATATAATTTAGGGACCCCTTGAATTAAAAAAAAAAAGATATATTTTTAGAAAAAGATCTGGTGTATGCGTACGTGGACAGTATGACTCAAAAACGAAAAGTCGGTTAAATACTAAATTTGGTGAGACACTTCTGAATCAATTCCGGCAAGAAGTAGAGGATTTTTTAAGCTCATCGTCACATGAGTCTATTATTTCACTCCGGATCCAAAATGGCGAGTAAGGAGTGAGGAAGAAAAAATGGAAATGGAGTTTTATTCATGGACGCTGTTTAACTACTATGGTTCTCAGCGTTCTATTCTATATTGGGATGAAAGACCGTTTAATTTTGCTCAGAGGCATCTTTATCAGGCTTGAGGTTATTTTACGTGCCGTAAATCTACGACACGGGACCAACGGCTTTACTTCCCTTCCGAAGGAAGTCATCCTAAGGATTTTCACGTCCGCAAAACTCCATCATCCTCCGCAGTGGCGAAGAGAGGATGAAGCCTGCTCAGTGTAGGCTAAAACCTGCTTCTCAGGAGAGAAAGCTCTCACAGAACTACAGAAAAGTTTTATTTGCTGATTTTCTTTTTGATCGATGTACGGTGAATCTGCTTACTATTGACAATTGTTAAGCTCAGCAAAAGATGTCTACTAAAAATAAAAGACGCTGTATGCCCATCAAAGACGACATCCTTCTCCAAAACAATGTTAAGCCTCACATCGGAATTTGACAAGGGAGGCATTGGAAGACTTGCACTGGGAAACCCTTGAACACCCTCCCTATGGTCCAGATATGTTCCCCTCAGACTGTAACTTTCTCTAGCCCGTATGTACAATGTACTTCGTGGATAAAGGTATTTTATTCCACCCAAAAATTCAATACCTTGATTTCACTGGAAATATATGTTTTGAGGTCTTCTGAGTCCGAAAAATGCATTTTTAGAAAAAGGTGTGGGGGAGAGAGAGCATAACTCAAAAAAAAAAAGTCAGTTAAATACCAAACTATCTTCCAAGGAAGCGACATGAAGGTTTCAAGAAAATCCTCCTTCCCAACAACACTTTACAAGGAACATTTTCTCAAAAATGGCTATTAACAATTTTGATTAAAATACTATATATTAAAGATATTCACTTCAAAAATAAAATGTATATTTTGAATTTTCTGGGAATTGCCTCTGAAGAGCTCTTTACTCTGGTTGAGTTTTGCAGAATTTTCCGTAACAGTTAAACTGCAAGAGGTGCCCAAAAACTTACTACACCAAAAATATAGATCTCATTAAAAAACAATTTCTTCTCTAGCTGCATGTACATTGTATGTACATTTGTGCCACAGAAAGTAATAACCTGTGATTCTATCACTTTAAATTAATACTGAGCTATATTTTCTAAGACAATGTAATGTATTTTGCAGTTTCCTATAATATGTTTAATACTTACACAACACACATTTAAAGATTTATGCCACATTACATTTTCATCATATTCCTGTCCTTCATTTCTGCCTTATTTAACTGCCAGAAGTGGGGCATAATCTGCTGTTGTGAACAGTGACTTCACTGCTCTATGTTAAAGATATAATATTTAAGGAGTTAAAAAACATGTATTAAGAAGTTATTAACAGTTGCATTCAATATTGTAGGCTTAAGATATAAAAGCCCTATGATTTAAAAAAAAAAATTACAGGAAGAATAGCATTTTGATGAATTTTTCATTTGAGTTATAGAAAATGATAATGTGGCTCAGTTTTTAACAAAATACAACTTCTCAACTGAACACACTATACATAAAATTCAAAACATGGTGTCTTTTTTCAAATATGTTGTACTAGCTTCTTAAAGAATAATTATGGTTACAATAAATACTTGCTTCTCTGGCAGAGGAATGGACATGCCCACCTGATACATTCAAATGTCGTAATGGCCCATGTTTGAATTTCTCGATGGTGTGTGATGAAAAGATTGACTGTCCTGGCACCTGGGTGGATGAAGATGGTTGTCGTAAGTAAAATTGGTACTGTAATATTTTGATTATCTAAGATATTTCACTGTGTTGACCACTTTATTCTGATGGATTACTTAAAAAGCTATGAATTGTGTGGTGTAGCTGACATGTTGATTAGAACTATCTTAACAGGAAAAGAGTAATGAAAACAAATGTACTACAAGCTTATTAATCCAACTAGTTAAATACAGAAAAATATGCATCAGTAAAATATAGTATGACCACGTGCTCAAATGCATGTTTCACTACCAAGCCACCCTGAATTGTTGCACTGTGCAAGTGGCTGCTTTACATAGCTCTCGTGCATTGTCACACCTGCATAAAATTAATATCTGCAGTAATAGTTCAAGGAAAAGCAAAGTTTATGTGCCCCATTCCTCAGCTCTGGAAGTTTCTTGCTGTAAAGTCAGGAGCTATAAAAGGAGGGTAACAAATTTGGAAAATACAGTTGGATTAATTAGAGCTGAAGCAATCAAGAACTCAGTGAATGAGCATCAAAGTGACGAGAAATAAAGTTGTTCTGTAGCAACTGAAATGGAGTTCCACAAGGAGTTATATTGGGCCCCTAATTATTTATCTTGTATGTCAATGATATATGTCTAACAAACAAGCAAAACAAAAGTGATCTCTTACACAAATATTGTATAATCTGTGCAACAGTAACATTAAGGAATAGACAAAAGATAATGATGACAGTGACATTGGATATAAGTTAAACTCTAATGTAATGTAAATAACCAAGAAAAGTAAATCACTAAAAATTATGCTTTACTATCATTTGCAACAGAAATATTGAAGATGGGTTAAACATAAGTTCTTAAGAATGCATGAGGATAGTAGATTAAATGAGTTAGCATATATGAGTATTAGTCAGAAAGTAGTGCCTCCAAATTTTTTAAACAATTAAATGAAAATTATATAGCATGATAGACATAGCAGTCAGGCTTAAATTTTTATTTTTCAATGATATCTTTGTCTTTTTCTACTGGTTTGATCTATCTGGAACAAAGGGCATGTATTCCAGTATGGTAAAAGTCTTTCTTCCTTACCCATTGGCACATAGACATTTTCAAGCTCTCTTCATCTTCAAAGCACAATGAGCTTCTTTTAGTGGCATCTGATGAATCTGGTGGAGCTAGTTCAGGGCTGTATGGTGAGCGACATTGCAGATTCTAGTTCAGTTTTAAATTTGAACTCTGCATTGATCAATTGACCAACATGGCTGTGCATACTCAAGCAGACAGAACAAACAGAAGACTGCATTTCATACTGGAAAGAAGAGCCAATTTTCAGAAACTCCATTTCTACCCCTTATTTTGATCCAGTTCATTTACACACACCTAACCTAACCTTGACGAAATCTTGAAACCTGTCGTTCACCTGTCCCATAGCCATATTGTCTCAGTAACCAAATTGGAAAGGCTCAGCCTAAAATAGAATCTGCAACCTTGCATAAGGTGAATGCAGCAAGACTTCCTATCCAATTTGTGCAATCTGTTGAACGATGCAAAGACTGCTTTGTGGTCTTGCTTTGTCTAGACACTTTATGTAGAACTGTCAGAAAACCAACTATTTATTAACACATTTTAAACCAATATCTGTAAACTCTCCAAAACTAACATTATTATGAAGGCATTCATTTATATATTATTATTCACTTTCTAAGAAATTATACATAAATGTATAATTTGTTTATTAATCTTATTTTATTTTTAAGTATTGAAAGCATTATGTTTACCTATTTAAAGTTCCAATTTCTATTATTAGTTGCTAAACTATTAGTTTAGAAGTTTGTGATTTGTACTATAACACAACATTAAAATATTTATGAGTACTTACTGATATTAGAAACACCTAATGTTATATTATCTATAATTTAAGGAATACAATTGTGCAATTAGATATTTAACTTATTTAGTAATATCATATGTATTTACTTACAATTATTAAAGCTAATATCATTTTTTGTACAATATCAATGAGTATCAGGAAATTGTTAACTATCCAATAATAGAGCTCTAAAATAAATGAAAGCGCATTGTTATATATATACTAGGTTTAGTTGATTAATTATATTTCTTGTTGCATATTATGAAAGAGTTTTGTTTTCAACTTATTCTTGTTTTAAATTAATTCTTAGATATAATTTGTAATTATTATTATGACGCTGCCTCACTTGAAAATGATGTATATCCCTTACTATGAGCGCAGAGCTCCTTGGGACCTTGTTCAAATAAATAAATATATTTATTATTTATTTATTTATTTATTTAAATGTAGTAGAACAAAGAATAATGCTACAAATATATATAAGTTTACTTAAGAATGGATCTAATTCCCAAAGTATACAATTTTTTATAAAATAAGAACTATAGCTTTCCTGGCGACGTGTTAATTCAAAATCTTCTCGGGCTTCTAGCCAGGTAATAACTTGGCTTGACACCAACGTTTCGAAGAAGTGCATCTTCCTCGTCTTCAGGGTGAACTGATTATCATCAGGTGTCAAGCCAAGTTATTACCTGGCTAGAAGCCCGAGAAGATTTTGAATTTTTATAAATTACCTTTGAACATATGCATTGGAGGTCGTTGACTCCATCCTCAGCTGTATTCCATTGATTAGTTTCCTAACATGATTGCAGGTGCCACAGATGCACTGATGTATTTAGAGATTAGATTGCTTTTACTTGGGAAGCTGAAACTCAAGCTTAACTCAAAAATGAAATGGCAGATAAATATCGAACTGACAATATCAGTGTCGTCCAAAAGTGTAACATTCCAAACTACCCTTTTCTTGGAACATTTTTCATAATTTTTATTTTCTCAAATATAGCTCTAATGATTTTTTATTAACACACCAGATTCAACTTATTCATATGATAAATAAAACGCATATCTTGAATTTTTCGAATTGGATTATGGATACCTCTTAATTAGAACGAATTTTTAATAATTCTATTTAACTAGTAACGAGGAGGGAGGAGGAGGAGGAGGAGGAGGAGGAGGAGGAGGAGGAGGAGGAGGAGGTGGTGGTGGTTTAAACACCTCAAGTTGAAAGGCTTTTTGAGCACAAGTTAAGCCACTTTCTGGGATGCTTAGTCATTTTGAAGATGAGGTGTCTTCTTCTTTCAAGAGTTTTTCCCTCAAGAAGATTGTTTACAAATTTACAATTGGTTCATCATGGATTCTCATCTTGTCCTATGATGTTTTCAGAAGAATACACAAAATATGTAGATGTCTTTTACACACAGTTTATTCCAAATAACCTTACTTGTAGCCATTTCTGAGATATCCATATGGTTATAATTGATGAATACTTTTAAATCCTGTTCATTTTCAATTCTTTCTCTCAGTTGCATGGAAATGGTATTTTAAGGCCAACATATAGTATCCAGTTGTTAAACATTTGACTACTGCTATCCCCGTTATATGAGTCTATAACAATATGTTTTTTTCAATTAAAGTGAAGCAAATAGGAAAATGAACTTTTATAAAAACAGCTTATGAGTCTGCTAATAAATAAAAGGGGATAAAGAAAGTCATGTAAATGTAACCTATTAGATTTTTTATTTGTTTAACATTAATTTAGTGCAAGCATCATTTTAATTGTCTTAAAAAGTGGACAAGCTGCATATTAGGAGGTCAAAATGACTATTAATCAGTTATTTATCTTCGTTCTTCTATTCTACCCTTTATCAGAGATACAAAGGTTTATTTAAACATTTATAAAGGGCATCATTAAGTTGTATATAGGATAAAAATAAGACTTCTTAGAACTTTAAAAGTGATTTATATTCGGAAAATGTATCTGTTCTTATTTATAATCAGCTGCTAAAAGGTCTAAAAGTAGATAAAGGTTTATGCCCACCATGTGGCACTGTAGACAACAGTTTACACTGTATAACTATGTGGAAGGAAACTAAAATTGGAGACAAAAAATATGTAATAAAAATTGGAAAATGTACCAACAGAATACAGCATTTAAAACATTTTGGCAACAATAAGAAAGAATTTTTTTTAACTAGAGAGAAATGGGGGAGGAAATTGCCAAACAAGAGAGGATCTTTATAATAAAACTCATGAGGTTGTAAGTATAAAACAGTTAAATGGATTAAGTTAATAAGGTATAAAATGTATAATTAGAGGGAATGGTATATATACATATATGAGCCAAAATCAGAAACTCCAGGAAAGTAATTATGTAGTATGAAGTTTGTAATTGAAAAGATGAAATAAACTATCTATCTAATCAGCTGCACATTCTGTCACATTCATGTGTATAATTTCAGAATGTATTTGCAGCATTTTCCTGCTCAGTTGAAGAGCCTCGTTGTGAGTGTAGGGACACACAAATCAACTGTACTGGAATAGGTTTGAAGGAAGTGCCTCCAGATGTAGAGGAAGAAATTACATGGTTGTAAGTATATTCTACTTTCTCTAGCATATACCTAATAGAAAGAGAAAATTTTGCTTTCCATCCAACATGTTTTATCAAAATTTCACCAGGCTTACCGAATAGTTAAATCACTCACCTCTCACTAAGGTTCGCCGGTCTCAGGGGACCACATGTTGAATTTATGACTGACAAAGTAGCATCTAGGTGGGTTTTCCCTGGGTTCTCCACCATTCATTCTACTACCTATTCCACACACAGATTTCTTTTCATCCATTTTACCATTGCATATCATCCTCTTCCTCACTCTCATTCCAGGAGTCAGGCTGATCACCCTTTCTCTCCTCTCTCAGATCCAGAGTTCCATCTACTCCTCAATAGGCATGTAACACCAGCCACTGGCTTATAAATCCTGAGAAATGTATGTCCAGCATATGAGAGGAAGAAGAAGAAACTAATGATTTTACTATAAATGTACGTTTTGAGGCAGGCTATTCCAACTCAACTTTTCTGAGCAAGAGTACACATGCATATTCAATCACAAAACTTGGAATAGAGTTGGAGGGGGAGTGTGTTAGCCAATATGTCACTAGATAAAGGTCATACCACAATATTATCTCTTGCCATTACATTTCCAAAACTTAATCCAATTGTAACAATAGTTTTTCCTCAATGCTGCACTGTATTGCATGTTGCAGGAAGACCCCTGAGAGTCACAAGCTACTTGCTGCTCTTTTGGCAGGGACCCAAGCTGGAACAGCCTGTTTTGAGGCCTCCTGATAAAAAATAAAAGCATTTAAAGAAAACCAAAGGACTGTTGTGTATATATGTGTGTGTACATCTAAACCTGTGCATGCATAAATTTGTTATTGAAGTCAGGCTTTCTTTAAGAGAAGATAAGCAATTGAAGTCTCCTTTTTTTCTAAGCAGTGCAAATATAGTATATGTCTTTATACAATATTGTTTATGAACTTTAGTTAATAATATTGGTAAAAAATATGCATTTTTTCTTCAAGGAGATACTTTTATACATTGAATTTTTTGCAAAAGTTGTAATTACATGTCAGATTAAAGGACGAATTGCTGAATTAAATTTCAAAGTTGTATGTGCAACAGTTTTTGCAAAATCAAAACATAAAGTAAAATGAAAAAATATGTCCTCAGAATAAAAACAGCTGATTTATGAAAGATACATATTATAAATACATAATATAATACATAGTATTAGATTGTATACATAGCAGATTAGTATATATGCCTATGAAATTTGGTGGTGTTATCTGCAATTGTTAGCTTAAGCAAGACTTTGTTTTATTAAAATGATACACTTTTGCTTATTACAGTAGTCTTATTTCCCCTCAGGAGATTTTCATTTTATCCTTCAAAATGCTTCAAATAATTCTGAAGTTGCTTGCTATTTGCTGTGCATTTAAATTTCAGCACATTTTAACTACAGTGTATTTTGAAATTTGCAGAGTACATTTGTCTATTCATGACTAGCATTTATTGTACTGTTATTAACAGATGTTGGTTGTCAACAATACAGCTCAAAATGCACTTTAACATGACAATAAAACAGTAATTTATAGAGAAAAAATATCATGTTACATCTGGGGTCTTTTTCAACTTGCAATGTTTAGGATTTAAAAATTCAAATAAAGACTACAAAAATAATTTACCATTTATGATACATAAAATAAAAGAATAGTTTTGAAAGAAGATTTTGCAAGAAAAACCCTCATAATGAAGAAAGCTCTAAATAAATATCTTCTAGTTTTAAGCACAACAAAATAGATTCCTATGAAAGCTTTTGCCAGTGTGTTGAGTTTTACCATATTGCACACTTTTGAGAAAGAAAGCCATGAAAGCTGGAAAGAATGAAAAGAAAATTTCTTAATTGTAAACCAATAGCATTCACAATACTAGAACATAAAGGAACAGAATAAGATCAAGTAGATGAGTTTGGAAGCATAACCTTAATAAACTGTTTATAAATGTAACAGTGATTAGTAAATTTTAAGTATGCAAGTAGTTATTACACTATTTGATTGATAATATTGCTGTGTTTTTATAGCTATTTAGCAGATAACCTGATCAATTCTACATTCTCAGAAGACACCTTCTTTCATTTGGACCGATTAATATATCTGTAAGTATAAAATAGGTGACTTAATAAAGTTTAGTAATTTCCTACATTAACCGCACATTGTCTCAGATTTGTTTCTGACTATAAAACAGATATGTTGAATATACTAGAACTCCTCTTCATTCGGAATTAATTTTACAACTTTTTACAATAACTTTGAACCATAAGAGAACAGACCATAACTTAGTACATAAAAAATTTAAATTTCACTAAATCATACAATTCATATCAAATAGAGATTTCTGTGGCTCTTAATTTTATAGGAAAAATTGTAGAAAGACATTAGTTTGTAAAAAGAGTCATTTAAAAAGGCTTTCGACAATGTATTAGAGGAAAATTATGGAAAATAATGAGAGAAAAAGGATACCCGCAACATTTGATAAATGCAATAGAAGAATTATACCCAATACAAAAATGTGTGTTAAACCCAAAGGAAAAGAAGTAATAACTAACCTTGGAGTACGACAAGGATGCAGCTACAGAGGAATGGCAAAGACAGACAGGACTTGATGATAAAACAGGTGACATACTTGTGAGCACAATTTTATTTGCTGACGACCAGTAATTTTTGGCACTACAGAATATGAACTCCATAGAACAGTGTACAAATGGCAACAGATACTAAAGAACCATAATCTAGAAATATCTAAAAATAAATAAAAAACTATGGCTTTTAAAGTCAAGTTCCCCATAAGATCAAAAATAGTAATAGACTGAGAAATAATGAACAAGTAAACACCTTTAACTACTTGGGATGTTGGATACCCTATGAGCAAGATAAAGATATACAACAAAAATTAAATAAATTCCAACATATATGTAGAACTATACAAAGAACATTAAGAAATAAAACCAGAAAAGAAACACTAATGCCATTTTATAAGGTACTGGTTATCCCCACACTTTTACATGGCAGCGAACACTGGACTTTAACAGGAGAAGATATGGCCGTCTCCTTAACCCAGTGGTAGAGCAGCTGCTTGCCAAGCAAGAGACTTGGGTTCGATTCCCAGTACCAGTGTGGGGATTTTTTCCCCCGCTGAAAGACCTGGACTGGGGTGCACTCAGACTCGTGACATCTCTGGGGGGCCAATTGAGGAGCTACTTGATAGAAAAAGTAGCAGCTCCAGGTCATGAGGAACGCATTAACCGGCCGGGAGGGATTCGAGGCGCTGACCACATCTCACCCTCCAATACTGCACCCCATCTATGACATCTGTCATGGACCAAGATGGGGGATGCAGCGGCCGGGCAATAGGCAGTAGACCAAGGTTCTTGTGAGCTGTTGTGCCATGGAGTTATTATTTATTAAACAGCAGACGATACAGCCGAGATGCAATTTCTTAGACGAATATCAGGTTACACATTAAAAGATCACAAGTACGGGTAGAGTTAAACATATATAAATTAGAGGAGAAGATAAATGATATTGAGTCCAATGGTTTCAACACATAAAGAGAATGCATAACAGCAGAATAACAAAACAGGCACTAAATTATAGACCAAGAATCAGATGGGAAGATGACTTTGAGCCGGAAGAGGAAATATAGTCTATTCCTGAAGAAGAAGAAGAAGAAGAAGAAGAAGAAGAAGAAGAAGAAAAAGAAGAAGAAGAAGAAGAAGTAGTAGTCATGTAAATGTAACACATCAGTTTTGTGCAACCTACTGTCAGAAAAATAAAAATACAAATGAATTAACCCTCCTTCTAGGCATATCAGAGTGGCTTGAAAATTTCAAATACTTGAAAAGTGTAATCCTAAAAGCTTCAAAGTGTTGTTTTAACTCCTGTTAAATTTTAGTATCGAAGTACAGATATAAGCAACTGCCACTGCATCCAGGATAAAATGAGTGCCACAATCTTTAGTTCAGTTCATTATGTCCTCACAAGATAGCAGCTCCACCAGCTCTTTTATACCTCTATTACATCTTAATTTGTATCAATGTGTAACATATGAGCTATACTTTCAAAGAAAGGGGTTTTATATTTTGCTGATGCAGCACTGTTGTTATAATATTTTGAAATATTTAAAACAATTGAACAATCCAAATTGTATGTCAGATCAGACAAAAAAAAATAAATAAATAAAAAAAAATGACATGTTATTTATGGGTGCATTTAACTGCTGTGGTGTTCAGTGTCCCATTCTATATTGGGCGTGAAAGACCGCTATTATTGGGCTATTTTGCTCAGAGGCCTCTCTATCAGGCTTGAAGTTCTTTTACATGACGTAAATCTACGACACAGGACCAACGCTTTACTTCCCTTCCAAAGGAAACCATCCTAAGGATTTTTATGCCCAAAAAAATCCATCGTCCTCCACCAGGTTTGAACCCGCAACCTGGATATATGAAGTTACCATGGTAACCATTACACCACAGAGGGCGACTTTCAGATAAGGGATTTGGTTTTTAAGTGCAAGAAATTGATACTGGTCCTCCCTGATTAATTTATGTAATAAAATTTGGTTATGGGTAATGTAGGATGAAATAATTAGCTATATACATAAATCAGATAAATGGAGGCTTTAACAAAAAATGTCACTGAGGGAGCCTGCATTCACCCAAAAGGTAAGTTTTATGTCTGCATCGAACATGTGTGAACACAGCAATTCTGGAGACAATGCTGTCCTAAGATGGTTGAGTGAGCTTTTAGTAGCATCACTCTGGTGTTAACTGAAAGTTTGTGAGTATCATAGCATTCTCTACACTTCAACTGTGATGCTAGGTGGCAAACACATGTTAACTAGCAGAAAAGGTGTGAGTATAGTAACATGTACTATTCCTCTGCGGCAGGAGTGACCAATGAGTTATTGGTCAGAAAGAATGAAAGTTATTATTATTAATAATAATAATAATAATAATAATAAAACAACAACTACAACACGATGGGGAATGTATCACAATAATGATAAACAGCTCATGCATGTATACGTTGATGGTGAAATGTTGGATGATGTACATCCATTTGGTTAGTGACTACGAAAAAGCAACAATAAAGTAGAATAAACCAATGTGTTCTTATTTAACTAAATATTACAGGCAACTGAAAATATATAAGAGAGTCTCAAGCTTTTGTTCTCCATGTGCAAAGGCCAGGATCAGAGTCACATTCAACATTGATACCATCTGCTTCATTGGAAGTTGTACTCAAGATAGGTTCCAAAAATGTTAACTCGTGACAATCCCAGCCACATTTAAACGTGATTGCATCATTTGGTTGAAAACAATTTTGCGCATTCTCTAAGTCCTGATTTGGCACCTTACTTTAAGATATTTCACTGATGATGAGGTGAAACAACAAGTGCTTATTAAGTACAGATCTTCATACTTTACGTTTGCAGAGAGCCATTCAAAACAAAAGAATGCTGACTTCAGGAATTGTGTTGATCCATGACAATACTTGTCCACACACACTGTCTGCACAATCCATCGGCTCATTGAATAATATCAATAGGACATTCTCGATCATTCACTGTACTGTCCTGACTTGCACCCGACTTTCACCTTTTTCCCTGAACTGAAGACATGGCTAGGAGGGCAGCACTTTCAAACCAATGAAGATCTTCAAAACAATGTCAATGCTCATTTGAAATTCATTGGCAGGAACATATTTTGAAGCGGGTATTGTAAAGCTTATACACAGATACAATAAATGTCTCAATCTTTTTGGTGATTATGTTGAAAAGTAAGCATAAATGTACAAAACTTTTAGTAATAAAATAATTGTTTTCTATGAACTTGTCTTTATTTATAGCTTATTGAAGGTTGAAAAAAAAAAATGGTCCTCGTACATTTCAGGCACCCTCATTAATCACTGACATTTTTACTTTCTGTAATATTTAAGTAAGTAAGTATTGTATTCCACTCAAAAATTCAAGGATATTTCACTAGAAAATCAAGTTTTCAAACTCCCTGAATTGAAAAGAAAATTTTAGGCACAAGGATATGTGTTCTCTCTCCCCTCCCCCTGCCTCCCTCCTTCCCTCCCTCTTCTTCAACAAGAAAAGTTGAATATGTATTAAAGCTTGTAGGTATTTAAGTCAATATCATCCAAGAAAATAATAAAACTTTACAAGAAAATCTACCCTAACCAAACCATCTTTACATGGAAAAATGTTCATTATTTCCGAGTTTCTCAGAACTTTCTTTTAATTATATTAATTAAAATAACAAATGTTTAAGATATTTTTATGAAAAATAAAATACATATCTTAATTTTCTAGGAATAGTTTAAAAAGTGCTCTTCATTCTTAATTACTTCTGTAATAAGTAAACAATAAGAGATAGACAAAATAATCTTACTACACAAAAATACAGCACTCAGTTTATGTTAATACAGTTTTTTAGCATTTACAGTTGTGAGATTGTCTTTGTTATTAGTTTAAAATTTAAAATGCTTATATTTTTTCCCATGTAAGTCATTATTTGTTTTTTCTTGTGGAATGCAAAGACTTTCAAAGCCAATAGATAGACACTGTATTCTTCTTATAACTACACAAAATTGTTAATATGTAATGAAAGTTAAATAGTATCTAAGTAAATATAGACAACATGTAAGTTAAACAATGCTTTAAAATATCCTTTAAATCAAATTTTGGACTAAAGTTTGATTAAATTGGGAGGATAGGTCTTTGTTTATTTTACTCAACCAATTCATCATCCCCCTCACAATTACGAAAAAGTAGAGAAAAGAATAAGGTTTTGCATAAAGAGAGTAAAGAAAGTCATGTGAATTAATGGACAACAATTTTAGGTATAACATTTTGATATAAGTAGGGAAAATGAAGAAGAGTTTGATATCACAATAGCAAATATAATTTGTGGAACAAATAACATTTTGATATCGATAACCTTTTTAGGTATCTATTAATGCATGTAGCATTTTGACAAACATTATGTTTGCTAGCTATTGTAAAAAAAGGTTTCACAGAATGTTTTATTTCTTGTTATATCAGCAATATTTCTTTGAAATTTGTTTCCATAATTTAACCACCTATTTATTGTTCATTGTGGCAACATAGAATTTATGTGTTTGTTTTCTTATTAGTGATCTGAAAAACAACAGTATTTCATGGATACCTCCATTGGCATTCCAAAATCTGTGGCGATTACATATCCTCAACTTGCAACAGAATCATCTTAAAATAATCAGTAATGGATCTTTCTATGGCCTGCCAAACCTTAGGGTCTTGTAAGTACTTCTTGATATTTTTAACTTTTCTTTTTTCCATTCTTTCATTGCTACCTTTGCCTTTAGAAAAAAACTCAGCATAGGAGTCTAGCAGACAGTTGGATTTTAACTTTAGGATTTACAATTTATAGCATTAAAACATATACTTCCAGATTCTGTGGGATTATGGTATTGAAGAATATGTCAAAAGAGACGATTAAGCATTTTGTTTTTGTTCATACAGGGCATTTGTCTGTACTTGTTAATACATTTGGTATGTTGCTTTTTTACCATTGCTAGCTATCGAAGAAATCATATCAATACAAACTACTGCTCAGCATGTTTTGTATTTAGCAAACCACAATAAAAGGCTCTGTTATAGAAACATGAACAAATGTTTAATTTTATATTTTAATATTTGGTCTGATTCTAATTATAGAAAAATTCCAATGCATACTGACCAACAAAAACAGAGGCAGCCTAGTTTTTACAATTGTTTACTGTGTCTTTGTTCCCAAAATACAGTAAAACCTTATTAATGTTCTACTAATAACAGTCATCTGTTTATTTAACATAGTCCTTGTATGTGTCAAATATAATTCTGGATATATATGAGTCCTTTTATAAAATTTCTAAATTCCATTGTAAAGTCATGTTGTTTTTAATAATGAGCAAACATTCCATATAAATTGTGATATAATATTTACAAATATATATAAAGCTAATCATCAGAACTAATTAGAAAGAAATGTATTTTAAATCACAAATTTGCAGGAACTTGAAAACTTGCATTCATTCTTGAAGCTAATGATATTATTATTATTCATCTTTAATTAAATCACAGTTAGTGTTTAAAATCTTAATGAATTTCTAAGCATGAAAGGAATTTAACACTCCAAAGACTTTTTTAATTTTCTACTTTTTCTTTAAACTTTCATTGGTTTCTGTGCCATGCACAATAATAATTGTGAGAGTGCAAAGTAGCAAAGCTCTTTCTATAGATGAGCAAAAAATTACAAATTTTCTGTAAGTAGCATGGTTTTCTGGATCAAATAAACAATATGAATTGTTCATTGCAAAGCACTATTTATTATAAATGAGTTTTCTGCTTTGAAGTCCATGTTAAACGAATAAAAGTTTAATTTATGAAATGTTTCTTAAGCTATCTCATGTTTAATTTACAGGCACCTTCAAGGAAATGGAATCCAAACTATTGAATGCATGGCATTTTATGGGCTCTCCTCATTAACTTTACTGTAAGTATGCAGTGAATGGCAATTTGTAAAATGTAAACTTTTATTATTGAATTGGGAAAAATATTAAAGTGTATCCTGACATTTTTCTTGCAGTGATTTAAGCAGGCAACAGATAGCCAATATCTCTCAAGGGGCTTTCATTGGGTTAAGGAATGTTGTTGGACTGTAAGTATATTATCTTGATTTACAAATTATAAATTAATGTATCACTACTCTATGATAACTATATCTCTTAACTGCTATGTGACTACACACTTCACATTGACTGCCTTCATTGAATAGGCTGCTGTGCAATACAAAATAGTTCCTTATTTAAATAATTACTTATACTAATATATCTGAAGAGATTTGTCAAATTTACATTTTTATAACTGGGCACTTTAAAAATACTGATTTTATACACGAAAATGATTAAAACTATAAAAATGCCCATTAGTAATTTCTGAAATAGTGAATTTTACTCTCCATTATTTCAGTCAGATCTCATTAAGTCTCTTACAATAATTTCATTTTATTGCAAAAGAATTAATTGATCAACAAGCAAATTTATTAATTTATTCTATATCATATAAACTACAGTCATTAACACTTTCAAGCAGTTCTGATACCAGTCATAAAGTCCCTTATTTAAATTTCTGTTGATTACAATATAATTATTTATATTATAAGTGGCTTAAATGGACTATCATTTGTGAGTGGGATGTTTAGTACATGAGTGCATAAGCGCAAGTGTTCTAATTTCTCATGAGCAAATAATAGTCTAATAAGTCACATGTATATACAACATTATATCCTATCCTAATATTAACTGAAATATTCTTATATTTATTAATATTATTAGAGTCATCATTACAAGGAATTGAATTTTACTCGTGACATAGGTAGTGTTTTCTTTGTTGTTGCATAACCCTTTGAAATAAACAGTTACAATCTGGTTGTTTAAACCAAGTAAAGCAATAAATAAATGAAAATGGATATTCCCGAAGAAGTTTTAGCTTATGGTAAAAAGCTGTAGTTAGATTTACCCGGCAAGTCAAAGAATTTATATGACAAGGAATTTTCATTATTTACAGAATGGGGAGCTGTCAAAGAAGTTAAAATAATTTACAATGACATGTAGTAAATTATTTCCTAGAATACATGAAACGTACACAAGAAGTCTATAGGATTGGATAAATGTGTTTATTCCAACAATGTGCTATATAAACAAGGTTGACTGCACATTTGCAAAAATTCAGAATGAAAAGCTATAGATGCCTGCACATGAGCACATAGTCACAATATTCACTTAAGTGAAAAAGTTTAAAATTAGGAGCATTTTGAGAGACATTCATCCCCATCATCAGCTTCGTGTTGCTAAAGTTTTCTCCAAAATTATTTCTAAATTTAAAGTAATGACAAGTGAATAATACAATTTAATAACAATTCATTCAACATAAAGAAAACACTTCATTATAGCAATCGTTCTGCTTTTAATGAACAGTACTGCCAATTTTTGCATTCATTAAACATATTCATTCCTGAGAGGTATTTTATTGTATTTTAAGCAATTTGCTGTCAATCTAAAATATATGTTCTAGTTTATTATAATTGTTTTACTGATACATTCATTGATACATACATGTTTTATATAAACATTAACTATTATAATCTTTCTCATTTTATTTCTAGAGATCTGTCTCATAATCAAATCACATTTTTGGTGGATGGCACATTTAATGGCATGCCACATCTTCTATCATTGTAAGTATAGAATTCTTTAAATCAAATATTACTTTTATCTCAGTTAAAAATAAAAGCAGCTGGTCAATAACTTACCTTACCATAATTTTTACAGAGATCTTCAAAGCAATTCCATCAAGATGATTGGTACCTATGCCTTCCGAAGCACAGCATCCCTCACAAAACTGTAAGTTTCCATTCAATCGAGAACCTGAAAGTATAGAATTAAAAATAGATATACTACATAGATTCTTTTGTCTTCTGACATATCAGTTTTATAGTAAAATTTTATATGAAACTGTATTGCTTTGTAATATTTGGCATTCACGTATTCAAGGAAAACTAAGAAATTATAAGCCTCAGGCATCAATATTAGGAATATTTTTATGATTTATGTATCCTGTATAAAAACATACTAAATATACTCTTCAGCAGTTAAACAAGAAACATTCAAGGTGAATTAAGTATTTTTACTGCAATTTCCTAATATTTCACCACTCTGGTTAATTGTTCTAATTCTGCAAAACTAGAATTGAAGAAAACAAAGCATATTGTTTTTAATTTAGGCATTGTATTTGTTGGGGTATAAGAACACACCTTTGTTTTCCCCTGAAAATGGTTCTAAACACAGGGTATGTTTCATATTCCAATTGCAAATTATTTACTACCTCTCCAATTTTTTCAAAATTTCCATTTTTTGATTCGTAATAATTCCTTGTTAGTTTCTTTGTGATGGAGAGCATTCCATTTGTATAGAGTTCAGATGACTTGCAGATGTAGTTATTAACAATTTTCATATTGTTTGCTCGATATTCAATTAGTATGAATTGAATGAAAAATGGTATTTTATAAAGATTAGCTGGAAAGCAGCATTGTCATAGAAGTGTATTTCAACTGTTAATTGGATATGCTAAATAATATGGAACAGGGCTACAAAAAGACATTTCAGGCCACCTCCAACTGAGAAACTTGGAAGAATCAGGACATGGTTTTGAATAAAGAAGCTCACAGTAAACATAATCTAAGAGGCAGAATTGTAAATATGTAATTGTAATTGCAACAATGTTAGAAAATTATTGTTGAATTAACAAGACTCAAAATATGTTCTGGTAAAATAAATACCACTCAAAATTATACCAATTTTAATACATTTCACAGTTATTTTCTTTTGTAATTATAGTTGATATGTTTGCTTATATTTAGAATTACAGATGAATTTCGATTCTGCTGCCTGGCGAGACATGTTGAGTTTTGCTTACCGCCTCCAGATGAATTCTCGTCCTGTGAGGACCTCATGTCAAACTTGGTGTTACGAGTCTGCATTTGGGTGCTTGGTATATTGGCTACATTTGGCAACATATTGGTCATTGTATGGCGCATGCATTTTAAACATACAAACCAGGTACTACTGTATTACAAAATAACATCAATTAACAGAAAATGGTGTTCTTTAGTTAAAAGTACCTATGAAAATATATAATTACTTTTCTAATCTTAATTAAGCTTACCAACTATTATGTTTTATCAAAATCCAACACATTAAAACCATACACAGAAAGTTGCTTTTAAGATACCTTGGAGTATTTAATACTAACATGCTGGTTTACCACACTATGCTAATCATGTGAAATTAATTAATGAGCATTCACATATTTTGTTGCAATAGTTCAAGAGTAGAACAATGGCATGGAAAGCAAAAGATTAATGGTTCTAGTTCTGGCCATGATACTGATTTTTCAAATTTCATTCAACTTTCCAATCTTAGATTACATGCAGCCAATGTGAACATCTCTCAGATATAAGTTAATTTATTAGTGTGGTAAAATGGAAGTCTGTAAATCAAAAATACTTAAAAGTATTATAAGTAAGTTACCTAGAAGTGATTTAATTCAGGCATAAGCAGGCTGGAAGTGTTGTAATCATATTGCTTTATGGAAGTATCATCACTATTATTATCAACTGTGTATAGCTTTATACGTTGAATGATAGGTACCTAATGACTAAAAACATGATTAAAATAGCAAGTTCAAAGAGAAAATAACATGTTATAAGTCTGATGAATACAAATAAATTCAGAATTAGCAATAAAATACAAGATGATAAAATGTACTGTTCTTATGCCACAAATGTATATTTGACAACAAAGATGATCTTTTTCTCTTATTAGTATTTTGCATTTTGACTCGCATAGTAATACAATTAATTGTGCAGTAGATTAAACATTTCAACATGTTTTAGCCTCTTATTACAAATTAAACATGTTATACTATTATTCAGGATGTTTCTTTTCAAATGGGGTTGAAGGTAGTTGGTGTTGATGACCAACACTTTAACACACTGTTCTCCATAGTATATTAAAACTGCCCAATGACTGAACCTAACCCACTGTTGCACTGAGGGAGCATACAAATAATGGCAACATTTGCTGCTCTTTTAGTTGCTCCTGTCATGCTTATGTTCAAGCTCTAAACCAACCCGCTTGGTACCTGACACAACTGTTTAAATCACCTTAGATGTTCAACAGGATAGCATATGTCAGATGAGAGGAATTTAATATGTATTTAATAGCCCATGACAATAGTGAGGAGGCAGAGCATTGGCATTGAAAGCCTGAAATCTATAGTTTGATCCTGATTTTGCCAGTGAAGTTTTTAGACCTTATTTAGTTTTTCCAAGTATAACAATTATTTACATTTCTGGTGCTTAAAGTACTTTTTATGCTATTAATTACAATTTAAATTTTTTATCTTACAAGGGGCCATTACTGATATAACAGATTGAGCTGGAATTCTTATACTAAAAATACATTGAAAACAGAAATGCCCTCTTGTTGGCTTTTTCTTCGATTGGATGTCTATTTATGGGAAAACATTATTAAGTTTTATGTTGTAATGAGGCCTGTCTTCCATTATGTGATCAACTGCTTGCTACTATGTTAGACACTGATAATGTACTTTACTTACTCTGAAACTATTAATATCTGTATGCAAGACTGCTCTAAACACAACTGCACCCGAGATTTCATGTGGCAAAGAAAAAATTGCTGCAGATAAATAAGCAATTAAGGCCTTTATATCAACTTGATGTTAACAAATTAATCCAACCAAAATCATGGCCACATCATGGATGAGTATTTAGACTGTTTGTCTCTCACCTAGATGGCCCGGGTTCAATCCCAAGCGGCTGCAAGTGGGATTTGTGGTGGACGGGGGTTTTCTCCAGGTTCTCCGGTTCCCATCATTTCATTCCTCTGATGCTCCAGCTTCGTTCCATGTATCATCAGTATCATCACCTGCAGTGCCATTTGTAGTATAAGCAGTTGTTAAACACTATAAAAAATAATTAAAGATCCTCCTTGATTGGCAATAATTTTATTATCCTTTATTTTTTTAATTAGCAGTTATTTATTGCTTAAATTTTTAATTCGTTTTAGTTTAGGATTAAACATTTTCTCTTAAAGGTTTAGTTAAGTAAATTATGTTTTTTTTTGTTTTAGTGATGCCTCAAAAAACAGGGGGATAAAAATTGTGCAGTTTCTAAGTTCTGTAGTTTTAATATTCTTTAAAACTTGATATATTCAAGTAATTATGTATTACAAGTGAATCATTCACATTGGTTAATAGTTTTGTTCTTGTCAAAATTGGACCTCTGGGAGAAACAGTCAAGACATAAAAAAAAAGCATTTGCATGTGCTCATGGGCGTAACCTAAGGCAATGTACTATTTCAAACATTTTCAATAATTACAGATTAATTTGAGATAAACATACAATAATAAAATAGTTACTTAAGTCCCATTAAATAATTCAAAATTAGTCTATTAATTTGGGTTACATGCACGATTTCTGTTAGTTCTAATAGCTTAAACTTAAATTGTATATGAAATATTTAATTTACCTCATTCATTGAAGAAAGGAAGTTAATATTATTACTTTTACAAACCATATTACCTACACTGACTTGTGATAACCTGTGCTACAAAAATAATAATAAGAATAATCAGGAAGAACCATTATAATTTGTAGATTTACAGTGTAAGAATAGAATTTTTGAAAATAGCTTTCTAAAATTTCTTATATACTATTATTTATTTTTCAGGTGCATTCATTTCTGATTACAAATCTAGCAATTGGTGACATGTTTATGGGATCATACCTTCTCATTATTGCTGGTGTGGATGCACAGTACAGGGGTGTTTATTTTATATATGATTCTATATGGCGCAGTAGTGATCTGTGCCACTTGGCAGGCTTCATCAGCACTTTTTCCAGTGAGCTGTCAGTATTTACTCTAACAGGTATGTCATTAGTATTAAGATGTTTTATAAGAGGAGTATTTACTTTTAATTTGTTTCTCTTTTCCTTGTGTGCACAGATATACAAATCCTACTGATGCTTTGTTAAGAGGATTATGTGCACAGCAACACAAAATATTAGAATAAATCATAATAAGCAAGAGCATTGTTTTCTTATTACTCTGAAACAACATATATAGATTCTAGTTATATAGGCAAATTCCCATATTTTTCCATAATAAATGTAATGGACAAAACATTTATCTTTTGTGACATCAAAAGTTTAAAATGTATAGGTTTATGCTGCATCTATTGATATTATTGCCTAGTCCTCTATATTGCACATAAACTAGGCACAACTAAGTTTAAAATGCAGGTGCAAACTATATATACAGGATGTTAATGAACAATACCGAAATACTTTCACAGAATATGTAAATTACTTAAATAAGTAATTTGAGATAGCAGACATATGACCTGTATATTGCAATTTCAAAGTAACAACTACAAGTTTCTGAAGTGCCAGTACGCCACTGGCTAATTTATCAACCATTCAAGAGCATAACATGAAAAACAAAGGGACATATTACAGCATACCTCTTTAGCGTAATGGTTATGATATTGGCTTTCAAGTGAAAGATAGTTTCCAAGTTTGAGTCTCATTCACGTATCGTGGCACTTCGTCTGGAATGAAAAAAATAATAATAATAAACATGTACTCTATGACAGGAATCGAACTCTTGACCTTTGGGATAGCAGCTTCCTGCATTATGCATTAAGCCACCAGAGCAGTTAAAAAAATGCCTCCAGAGTATGATACATAACTTAAGAATGTAGTTAATGAATGCTCAATGTTGCACTGTCAAGTGATTAGTTTGAGATTTTAAAGATTTTTGTGACATTAAGAGAATGCTAGTAATGAGCTCCTAAAAATTGATATTTCTATATTTGGGCAGCAGTTTTAAAGACATTCTAAGCCATTCTTTCAACCTGCTTTGCTTTAACACCTGATACCCACATGTTTAATGCTATGTAGCTGCGTTATGTTTATCCGGGGACCATGCATCGCCGATCTCAAATTACTTATATCAGTCAAGTGCACAATCTCGCAAATTATTTCTGTGTAGTTCATTAACACCCTGTGCAT
Source organism: Hymenopus coronatus (assembly GCA_030762935.1). NCBI lineage: Eukaryota > Metazoa > Arthropoda > Insecta > Mantodea > Hymenopodidae > Hymenopus > Hymenopus coronatus. The sequence goes on from CM060895.1 coordinate 90,205,067, forward strand.
ATATATATATATATATAATTTAACTGAAAGGGCTGAATGTCTTATGAACTAAGTGGTTTTTACAGAAACTCCTGGATGAAAGTTGTATTATACCAAGGGGGAAATATAATTTCAACATGTATGATTGATTCACTTGGAAAACATTTTTAAAGTAATGAATCACTCAAGATTAATCAATATTTATAAGCATACTTAAATTAACCATTATTGAGTCCTCTATTAAAACATAAAACATCATTTACTTATTTTTTGGTGTTGTAATTATGGGTATGTTTTTGAAAATGTTAAATTTCCATCCTCTGCCTTATTGATTGGTTACTGCCTTCCTGCTCCTAATCTTTCCCTCAGTGTGCTGACCTCTGGTGACAAGCTTGACACAACTTGATAATGCTGTTTACTATCATTAACTTGAAATTCAAAACATATCATCCTTGGGCATTTCAAAAATTGGAAAAAGTCTTCATATAATAATAGTCATATAATCATGCTTTCTTGATAGTTGTGTTGATGTTTCTAAATTATAAGTAAACACAATTTCATTTCATTTTAGTAACTAATTAATAAATATTTCACATTCTGGATCTCTTTAGGTAAACAGCTGTCTGCAATAGATTCTCTCTCTTTCTTTACAATTTAGCTGTTGTGCAAATATCATAATATTTTAATAAGTAATGAATGTCTTTTTCATGTGCAGGGCAGTTCAAGGTCGGGAGATTTTCTTGAAAACCTCCTGTTGCATCATGTACGATGATGAATTTAATACTAGCTTGGTATTTAACCTTTTGCTTTATTTTAGTTATCCAGTTCACAAAAAATACACACACACACACACACACACACACACACACACACACACACTTGTATGTGCGCACCTGTTTTTCTAAAACTGTTTTTTAGGGTTCAGGAAGTCTGAAAATGTATATTTTTGGTAAAATTTTTGTACTAAATTTTTAGTGGAATAGAACACTTTCTCTACTTTAAGAAAGTAGTCGAGAAAATAATAAACAAACTCAAAAATATACTCCTCACATTTATTAAAGCTAATGTATGATGTAACTGGAAATAGGCATCTCTGACCAGTTATTTCCCATATTATCTTAGTTTACACTTATTCACTTCTGTAGTAATTTGATCAAAGATGCCTGGGGCCTCTTAACTAAATACAGAGAACTAAAAATAAATAATTTCATTTCTTTTTAAATTTCAGTTATAACTCTAGATCGTTTCTTGGTGATCATCTTCCCCTTCAGAGTAAGACGTTTGGAAATGACAAAGACAAGACTTCTGATGGCTGCTGGTTGGATAGGAGCTGCATTTCTTTCTGGTCTGCCCCTGCTTCAAATTGATTACTTTCAGTAAGCATAACCAACCATTTATAGTTTAAAAATAGGTCTTCACCCATAATTAGCATTTCTATGAAACATCTTATCTATGAATCTATAAATCTCATCTTTCTATATTAGCAACAAGAATTGCTGTAAGTTTACTGTTTCTACTGTGAAGCATGCTGCTCTTGATTTTTCAAATTTCAAAATGCATACAAACTATGTTCCCGTTCAAAATGCAAATAAGCATAAGCCTAATGTGAGCTTAAAAAGAATCTAATATGTTCCATTCATATGACTTTCTCTACATTTCTGTAACAAATTATTGTTAGTAAGCTTATTCTTCTACTTCATGCTAACTGAGATGAACATAAGCAGAAATAGTCTTATTGCTTGCTTCCTTATCAGTAGAAGGGAAATAAAGAAATACACTAGGTTAAACTGACAGTCAAATGTTTTAAAATGTGGTTGCTATGGGATATTGAAATCCATTTTGTTGCATGACCAGGAGTTGGCAAGTTGCCGTATGAGAAAAGAAGTATTTTAAAACTGAAACCAATAACAAGGTATATCTCGAAAACAGTCAACTGCATGAAAAAAATGTATATAACATAAGTTGTGTCTTCCGAAGCTATTCCCAGAAAATTCAATTTATACATTTTATTTGTTGTGTAAATATCCTTAATATATGATATTTTATTCAGTATTCTTCGCTAGAGACAAATTCACAGCCCCCAGCTGGAATCCAATCCGAGAGCTCTTGAATTTGCTGTTATTATTATTTAACTGGCAGTGAAAATTCAGTGACAACAATACTGAAACCACCCATTTCTTATACTCACTAGAATCTGCAATTTATCTGTTTAACAAATTCTGAAGACTTAGAATGGCTCTCCATTTATTGCATAGTAACTGTTTTGAAGATTAACAAGATGGTGAATTATTTAAATAGAAAAACATTTATTGATGATATATCAATGTTTTTCAACATCATCAGTTACAATGAACTCAGGAATTGCATTTTACAGCAGATGGTTTGCATCTTTTCAACCAGTAATTTCCTGGCTGGCAATGCTTATTATAAGCGCAAATAAATTTAATATCAATTGCAGAAAATGTTACAGCATCATTTATATTTACAACTGGTAATATCATGAATGTGACTGACAGAGTTAATTTTAAACCTCAAATTTAAAAATATAATGGTAGATATTTGTCTCAGAATGAATTTGTATCCTTCTGTTCTGTTTGAGGGAGTTCATTGTATAACAATTTCTTTTACAGAAACTTTTATGGAAGATCTGGTGTTTGTCTAGCACTTCATATAACTCCAGAAAAGCCAAATGGGTGGGAATATTCTGTATTTGTTTTCCTATGTAAGTAAAAATAATTTTAATAATATAAGATTAATTAAAAGCTGTTCAAATGTATAGCATATTGTATCTGTAGTTAAAAGTTTTTACTTAGTGATAGCCAAGTGATAAATTTATGATTAGAAGTATAACAAAATAAAAATTATTATATAATTATTATTGCTGTTATTGTTACTGCCGTTAAGTAGGGGGGGGAGGTATCTGAAGAGTTTTTAGTTAGATTAAAATGTTTACATCAAGCTGATATGAAGGTTTATTTATCTGTAGCTTATATAGGGATTAACTTTTTAAAAAATAAATTATTATATCATTTAGGTTATGGCATTTTAAGAATTTAGAATATGTTATTAATTTAAGGATGTTAAAATTTAATTTCAGTTTGAATATTTGTTGATGTGAGTTGCCTGAATAAAAGTTTCTTCCAAGTCTTTTATTTTTATAAAACACATATCTAGTAACCATCAGCTCAAGGCACTAAATGAACCCAAGATCATATAAATACAACCCCACCTATTCCATTCATTATCTCAGCAAACCTGAACTGTTAAAAGGGATGTTAAATTGTTTAAGAAAAATTATTACATTATTCCCCAAAAGAAAGGTTTAAGCAAATCTAGAATAAAATCTTATCTGTCTTGCATTTGGGAAGATTTAAGGTTAACTCATTGGAGCTCAAGTCCAAGTATAGCTTGGGCCATCAAAATGCTCATGAGACCCACGCCTGGGTGTAGCTCGGGCAGGTATTTCTAATGCTTTTAATGCAATTCCATGACCTTAACTCGGTCTTGGGCTATGCGGCAAAGAACATACATCAGTTATCATTAAGTTGTCTGATTTGTTCTACCATCTGTCCTTGCTTTAGTCAACTATTAGGAATTTTAGGAGATTTAGTAATATTGGCTGCTCTCGGGTCGTCGCGCCATTTTCTTTGAAGGTGGTGATCCATTTGTTACGTTTGTGCTCTTAAATATTAAAATGCTGCATTTTCCTCGATTTCTGTGAACTGAAGCTGAAATTCAGGATACAAATAAAGCTGTGGAAAATTCTGATTCTGAGGGACAGTTTTTCGAACTTTGAATAAATGGAGTGTAAGCAGCTTTACGCAGTTTTTTTCAAACTCATATTTGATACTTGTTGTAAATTTAAAATAAAATATTAATACTACTCCCAATACTTTTCAGCAGATTTAATTGATGTACTGTAAATAGTAACTCAAAGTAGGCGTAAAACCTCTGGGTTTCTTGGCACTTCAACTACTGAAACGCCTGGGCTTCAATATGTTGATATTATTTTGCTCCGCATAACTAGAATAAATTTTGATTTTTTGCCCAGCTATACAGACAAATATGAATTGGTAAAACATTCCTAAGGCATGCAAGATCCAGATGTCAGTAAAATGCAATTAAACAAATGCTGAACTAGCTTACTAGGAAGTGTTTGCTTTAAATTCCTGATGCTGAGAAGCTACAATTATGGTTTGTTGACTGAACTGAAGAAGTTTAGAAGCATAAGCTAGATCTTGAGAGAGGCTAACAGCAAGTTAGAGGAAGAGGTAAACCAAGCTTTGAGGCACCCTTAGTGTGGCCACCACCTACTGTAAAAGAGAAGCCATCCTCTGCATAGCGACATAACTGGATTCAAGTCTAAATGTAAACCCCAAAGTTGGTATTAGTATCTTCTGGATGTCTTCCCAGCTCCTTCCACTCTCCTGTATTGTGCTACTCTGCTCCAGTGTATTCCAATCTAGTGTCTGAAGAAGTCAGCAAATCTGACTCTCAGCTTTCCTTGGCTTCTCTTTCCTTTGTATGAGTCCCAAGTTCTCATTATGTGTGTCCATCTGTTCCCTTGTGGCCTAAAGACATATCCTCACCATGGAAACAAACTTAGAGTAGTGAAGGACCTTCCAACAAACTAGGTAACTTCCGCCCGTTAATCTCGACAGGAGGAATGAATTTTGGCTTGTTTGCAATTTTATACATAGTTTCCTTCTTAAGAGTGAACCTGCTCCTTTGTGTCTGCTACGTGGAGAAGATTTGTCTGTCCATCATGTGTTGCTAGAGTGTGTTAAACTAGCATATATTTGGGAATCACTGCAACTGCCAGTCAGTCTTGCAGAAGTCCTGGCGGACAAAAATCGAGGACTAGCTAAGATTTTTAAATTTTTATCAAACACAACCTTTATATTACGGATTTAGTTGTTTTATTCTTGTTTTTGCATCAGTTTGGAAATTATTACTTTTATATATTGAATTAGATTAGCTTTCGTTCTTACTTATAATATTTTTTATTGAGCTTTGTCTCTGGCTGTTGCCATGATTTGTTTGATACGGGCACTGATGACCTTGTAGTTGAGTGCCCCTAAACATTAATCATCACCACCATCACCATTTGCAATTTATTCTTGTTGCTTTTTGAACTTGGAGGTCACTTCTTGTAACCTCTAATTAGTTATCCTGTCCTTCAATAATATGCCAAATATTTTCCTCTCCATGCTCCTTTGATACCTTCTAGGGTCTTTTTCTGCCTGGCTGTGAGGCCCAGGTTTGGCAGTCATACCATAGAACCAGTTAAAATATTTGAATAGAACAGAATAAAAGCTTTAGTGTAACCTTATATTTTGTCAATAATGAGCAACTGCTCATTAACGGATAACTTGGCAATTAATTTACAATATAAAAAGTATTGTAAACATAAAGAGTAAAATTCTGAGTGTTCCATTTACATAACTTTTTCTAGCTGTTCCATATACAAACTATTCTTGCAAAAGTTGCATAGGTAGAGTCAGACTGAAAAATTCAATGCCAGGATTTTCAGACTGACTCTACCTATCCAATTCTTGTCCTACACACAGCCTGTGTGAAAAAACAATTAAACCAATACCCATTGACCATAATAGTTGGCTATAACATGAATCCTGGAACTTAAAGTACTTACAACATTGTAAGCTGCCATTGGGGTTGTCATCTCAAAATAATTTGAGATCACCTTGTGGTTTACTGGGAAACATGCAAGTCAGCTGAGAAATTCAAGGCTATGCCGGCATGTTGTCATGGTAGCTCAGTAGAAGAGTAACCGGCTGGAGACCAGGGAGATCCATGGCTATGGCATTAAATTTTTCAGTCTGACTCTACCTATCTAACTCTTGTCCTACACATCGCTTGTGTGAAAAAACAATTAAACCAATATTCTTACAAAAGATTATCCATTTAACTACTTCATGCTAATCGAGATAAGCAGAATTGGTCTTATTACTTGCTTCCTTGTAAGTAGAAGGAAATACACTAGGCTAAAGTGATAGTCAAATCTTTTAAAATCTGGTCATTATGTGAAAAATTGAGGTTTGGTTCACTTTGCATGGTCCCAATTTGAGAAAAGTTAGCTATAGGTTGTTTAAAATTGAAACCAATAACAAGGAATATCTCGAAAATGGTCAACTCTACAAGAAAAACATATTTGGCATAAATGATGTGTTTTAATGAGATTTACAATTTTTTATAGTAAGTTTTTGTCTATCTCTTATGGTTTAACCATTATGCAAAATTCTGCAAACTCATTCAAAATAAAGGGGTTTTCGGAGGCTATTCCCAGAATATTCAAAATATACATTTTATTTATGAGTTAAATATATTTAATATACAGTATTTTAATCAAAATTGTTAAGAGCTATTTTTGAGAAAAACAAATTTTTGAAATATTTTTTCATGTAAATAGTAGTTTGGCCCAGGGTGATTTTTTTTGAAAATCTTAGTATCTTGAAGGATAGTAAACATAAATACCAAGTTTAATACTTAACAATCTTTTGTTTTTAAGCTATGCTGTCCACATGCACACATGTACTCACACAAGTACACATGCATGGATATACATATACAGGCACTTTCTAAAACTGTTTTTTTCAGTCAGGGGACCTCAAAACATATTTCTAGTGAAATCTTGTCATCTAGTTTTTGGGTGGAATACAATACTTTCTGTAGCTACTATGTACACTGCATGTGCATACAGGCTAGAGAAAGTAAAAATTGAACTATATAAATACAAGTTGTTCACACCCACACCCCCACCCCCACACCCACACACACAATGCATACAGAATTACCTAACAAATTGCAATGCATATCTCCAAAGTAATATGCTTTCCTTATGAGCAGACCTTTTACTTGCCTGTGGAAATGGTTGACTTATCTTATTTCTCTAATTTTTAAGATAGTTTGTTAAATACTTTAACTGTCATATATTGTGGACTTTTTTCAAGAATTGTTAGTCTGTACGCTGGGATGATGTTTCTGCTTTGCATTTTATGTTTATGGCTTGGAAGGGTGACCTACTAATGCCACAGTCGCCCTCCGTGGTATAATGGTTACCATGCTACCTTCATACACCCAAGGTTACAGGTGCAAACCCGGCGGAGGTCTACAGAATTTTTTGGGCATAAAAATCCTTAGCATGGCTTCCTTTGGAAAGGAAGTAAAGCCCTTGGTCCCGTGTCATAGATTTATGACATGTAAAGGAACCTCAAGCCTGACAAAGAGGCTTCTGAACAAAATTAAGCGATCTTTCATGACCAATACAGAATATGATGCTGAAAAACACAGCAGTTAAAAGAGTATCCTGAAATAAAACTCCTTGAGAGCTAATATAAAATGTTACATTTTATATTCTTAGGCATAACAGAGGGTGAAAATAAGTGCTATTAGAGATATATATATATATATATATATATATGCTGTTTCAAAAGATACCAAATGAAGATAGCAGGCGATTAGCTTACACTTTGACTTGTCTGTAACTTGATGTCGCAACTTTCAAACTCTTCTATTTAAAGTTTTATGTGTGTTTAAAAATCACACACATTTGGGATTAGGCAGTGAAGGAGCAACGGCTGTCATATGCCACACCCAAATGCTACATTTTCCATTACTAAGGTGACCTGTGCCGTGCCGGTAGTCTATAAAACCATGCCTACACCATGCAACTAGGACCTTCGCTACTAACTGGCATCTCTCTTGGAGTGGGCCAGTCATGTGCCACATGGTTATGTACAACTGCCTAATCCATAGTGATTTTATGGCAGTTTTTGTATATGCCAAATTTAGAGCTGAAAGTTATATTCACGTATCACATACGGTGTGACCAACAAGGTCCACATCTTTGTTTGTTGTCGTTTTGAAACACCCTGTGTATATATATGTATTGTATTTTAAGAATAACAACATTAATAGAATAATTGCAATCTTTTTAGCCATATCTTATCTCCTGCTTCTTCATCAACCATAAATAATCAACATCCTGTATATAACTTGCAAACTAAATTTTCTTAAACCTCTTTTTTTTAACAGTTCTCAACTTTGTGTCCTTCTCAGTCATTGCACTTGGTTATCTCTGGATGTATGTAGTGGCTAAAACAACACAGCAAGCTGTGCAGAAAGATCAACGGTCATCAGATAATGCCATGGCCCGGCGCATGACACTCATTGTGGCAACTGATGCAGCATGCTGGATGCCTATTATTTTCCTTGGAGTACTATCTCTAGGTGGCATAACTGTCCCCCCTCAGGTAAAAATAATATCTTAAAACTCTAGGTTACATTGCCTTATTTTAAATTAAGACATACAACAACATCTACATCTTGTGAAAACTGTGTGGTATCTTAAAAGAATAATGTCTGATGGTTTGAATTTAGCAAATTTAACATGCCAGGTTAAGACATTTAAAAAGGTGTGATGACTAAATTCTGGGACTGGTCCCGTGAATGAAAATAAAACTACCTGTTTAAATTTGACTGCCATCCCCTTGGGCAGCTTATGAAGTCTTATTCTTGAAGTGTGTTAAGCACCTGCTGTTATTAGCGCTGGTTCTCCACTGTGCCAAAACAATAATGCTTCAGCTTCAATTTTATCTTGAGAAACAAGAAGTTGCACGAGACCAAATCTGGTGTCTGGAAAAATGACCATATTGTTATGAGTACACAACTGGTGTGATGTGAGATGGAGCATTGATGTCTTGAAACATCCAATTTTTCTCTGCCCACAGTTATGGGGGTTTCCAACAAATGTTCTCCCTGAGACATCTCAGAACGTCTCAGTAAGAAACACTGTTTGACCTACAGAAACAAATTCATGGTGCACAAGCCCATAAATGCCGAAAAAACAATGACCATGCTCTTGGTTGTGATCTTGACCTATCCCACCTTCTTCAGTATTGGAGATAAAAGCCTTTTCCACTGTGAAGACTGTTTCTTGGTCTGGATCATATCATAGATCCAACTGTCATCACCGATAATGATCCTTGACAAGAATTCTGGGACGTTTAAGAACCGCTGATAGAGCAGTGTGACACATATTCAAAACTGACATGAGGATCATTTATCCCCAAATTACATCTTATCATTTGTAAGTTGTTGAATGTGATGTTGACCTTCAAGCATAATTGTTCAAATTGTTTTGATGCTTTTGAGAGTGGTCAGCAATCTCTCTGGTTTATTATTAATATTACATTGATTATACCTTTAAATGTATTAATTTTAAAAAGAGGTTTTGTGTTAATTTGTCCATCGATAATGCAACCTAAAATTGATAAGAGTTGGACAGGTAGAGTCAGATTGAAAAAATTCAATTCCATAGTGATTTAAAATAATGACTTACAATGACCTGACTGTGCTTATCCAACTCCTTGGCTTGTGTGAAAAAACAATTAAATTAACACTTAAATCAATGTTTTACATTTCATTTTGTTGTACCATTCTGCCAAATGGCAATGTTATGCCATTTCTGACTCATTGTTCCTTTTTTTAAGCTTGTTTCAACATCCCATGGTTTTTGGTTGCCAATTTCTCAAGGTTCATTCAGAAATTGATTCTTACCTTCTATTCCAGAGTCGTCGTGTGTGGTGTAATGGTTACCATGCTAACTTCATATACCCAAGGTTGCATGTTCAAACCTGGCGGAGGATGATGAATTTTTTCAGGCATAAAAATCCTTAGCATGGCTTCATTTGGAAGGGAAGTAAAGCTGTTGGTCCCGTGTTGTAGATTTGTGGCTTGTAAAAGAACCGCAAGCCTGATAAAAGAAGCCTCTGAGCAAAGTGATCTTTCACGCCTTGTATAGAATGGGATGCTGAGAACCACAACAGTTAAAGAGCATTCCATAAATAAAATTCCATTTCTAGTTTTGAGTTCATTGTGATTTTGGCACAGTGAGCAGGCACGTGCCAGTACAAACTTCTGCAACACAGGTATCAATGACGATATCGCTCTGATACCTTGTGTAGCTTGTCTGTGCTGTGCACGCATGTCATTCTTATGATCCATTCAGTTACAGCAAACACAATCACAGAATTTAATGATTGCACTTCATAATCTCCTCTTAAGAAAATAATTTAAAAGTGTTTTATTCCTGTGTGTTTAAACTCATGTTTTCTGTATCCAATTAGGTGTTTGCATGGGTTGCAGTATTTGTTCTTCCACTGAATGCAGCAGTAAACCCTGTTCTATACACAATCTCTACGGCTCCTTTCTTGGGTCCAGCCAGAAAGGGACTGCGAACTTTCAAGCGCTCCTGCAAGCTTTCACTGACAATGGATCAGCGCCGTACGTACTCCTCCACACTGGGTAAGGGTGAAGTACCTCCATGTACACAAACAGCTTACACAACCACACCCCTCGCATAGACATAGCTCAGGCTTAATCTCTGGAATGAAGACATTACATGAGTCACGCTTCACATCCAGCCAATAGGAAAATTTAGAAATCATGGTCACGACAACTTGATGTGTGAAATTGAAAACTTGCAAACTACTATAATATATTCATATATTGGTAGTAAAAAGACTACCTATTTTTTAACACCAACACTGTATTCAGTGATGTGTAATCACTTCAAAGTCTGGAGAATTAATAAGTCTTATGGTTGCAATTGCAATGAAATACATTTATTTGCTTAAATCTTCAATGAAAAATGGTAAAATGCTACATGAATCATAACAAAATAAAATCAATGTAACTGCAGTAAAACCCTGCTTAACTGAATTGTGCTTTACCGAAACCTGCTTTAACCAAAATGGATAAAAGAAAGCATCTTGTAATAAAAATTGACAAGACACTAGAAGCCTTTAATGACAAAGTGATAGCAGGCAAGGGATTTTTTTTGGTAGTGTTTAACACTTGTGGCACCGTAGGTGATACATGGAATGAAGATAGAGCACTGGTGGAATGCGATGGCAGGGAAACTGGAGAACCCAGAGAAAACCCACTCCACCACAAATTTCACATGCTGTCGCTTGGGATCGAACCTGGGTCATCTAGGTGAGAGGCAAGTGTTCTAACCACTCGGCCACAGCACGATCCCCCAAAGGATTTAAACAAGGACAAGGCATCCACATGTTGCCTGGATCGCCAAGAGTGCGAAGGAGTCATTGATATTAAGTGCCATGATGAGACAGTGACATGAATTATTTGCTGGTTAAACACAAATGCAGGTGTTTTTCTTCCAACACCTCTCCTTCCCAAGCAAGGCTTCTAAGTTTATGTCAGAAGACTTCTGCTAAGATTGTGAATGTCATGTAGAGAACCTTTAAACCATGCATTTAGTGGGAAAAGCAATATTATTTCGACTGGCCAAATAACTCCTAAATTAAAAGATTTTAAAACTAATTCACTTGGAGATTATGAAAAACACCTTAATGTATCATTTGTTCACCAAATCACTATGTGGGGTAGTGCAAAACTATCAAATCCCTTTTGTTCCTATGTTTGGCAAAACAATAATATACTTCTCATTAAGTGAAACATTTAAAAAAGGCTGATGTGTTCCATTCACATGACTTTCTCTACATCTCTGCAACAAATTATTGTAAAAATGCTTATGCTTCTATTTACTGCATCCTAATCAAGAAAAAATCAGCAGAAATAGTCTTATTATTTGCTTCTACTTGTAAGGGAGTACCATAGGTTAAAGTGATAGTCAAAAGCTGGTTGCTATGTGACTGAAGTTCCATTGTTTGTATGGACAGGAGTTAACAAATTCCTGCATGAGAAAAGTAAGTTTTTGAAAGCTGAAACCGATAACAAGGAATATCTCAAAAACGATCAACTCCACGAAAAAATGTATGTGACATACACTGAGTGTTTTATCGTGATCTACATTTTTTGTATGGTAAACTTTTACCTATCTCTTGCAGATTACCGGTTACATAAAATTCAATAAAACTCATTCAGAATAAAGGGTCTTTAGAAGCTATTCCCAGAAAATTCAAGATATACACTTTATTTGGCATGTAAATATCTTAAATATTGGAGAGTTTTATTAAAATCGTAACTGCTGTTTTTGAGAAAATCAAAATTTTCGAAAAAAGTTCCATGTAAAGGGTAGTTGGAGGTAGGGGGATTTTCTTGAAAATCTTTGTGTTGCATCCTTGGAAGATACCAAACTTAAATACCAAATTTGGTATTCAAAGGTCTCTTCGTTTTTGATCTATTCTGTCCCCCACCCACACCCACACACAGACCTTTTCTTTTGGATTCAGGGGAATCCAAAACATGTATTTCTGGTGAAATGTTGGTATCAAATTTTTTGGTGGAATGCGATACCTTCTCTATGCACTATGTAAATAGTACGTGTAGTGAAAGTAAAAATCAACACAATATTGGAAAAGGATCAATGAATTGAAATACAAATAGGTGCATACAACTGCCAGTGGATCTTCAAATACAGTACTTTTTTCAGGTATTTTTCCACATTTATAATTAAGCTTATAATCCCGTTATTACCTACACAATTCTGGATACTGATTCTAGAATGCATTTTTTTAAACAAAATATTAATATAACTCTTGAAAGAGCATCATTCTCTCCTCGAATGAATAAAAATCAACCCAGCAACATTCAGGAAATTCCCATGCCACTAGGTTCAAAGCATTAGAAGAAAGAAAGACTGCAAGTTTGTATTCAAATATTGAATTACAACACTAACAATAAAACAAAACCTTTTGTGCTTAGGTTGCCTTGCATTATATGGAACAAAGCAGTTAATCAACAATGGATATAAACTTATCAAACAGTGGTATCATAGAGCCACTGATGGTTATTACTATTAACATTATGATGTGCAGTTAGAATATAGTTATTTTCTTTTTTTGCTGCTTAATATCTTTGTCATTGATTATTAAAACAAAATTTGCATTATCCAAAATTGTACTTTCTCTTTTAGTGTGGTTAAGTGGGGTTCTACTGTATAATTTTATTGGTGCTGAAGAGAGTCTACAATAAATACAAAATTCTGATAAAATGGTTAATGGCTACCAACAAGTACATTTTAATTTATAATAAGCATAGAAATAACTTTTCTAGCTAACATTAGGTCTGTTATATATTATACTTTAAATGCTTATATACATCTAAGAGATTTTTGTTTTACTTTCAGCCAACACAAGGACACATGCAAAGATGATGCATGAGAGGAAGAGACTTTTTGAAACAATGACATCAGGTCCTTTCATGCACCTGCAGCATTTCAACTTATTGCAATGTATATAAAAGTCATGATTAACTGTTAATTTATATCATTTGTCTTACATATTTAAGCAATTTTTGAATAGGGATAGGCAACAATCACCTTGCCCATCACTTAACTCTACTTCGGCAATTCATTAATATTTTTAAGGAGTGTTATACTACTCTTGTCAACTTTTGAGAAAATACCTCAAGCAGAAAAACAAGGAATAACATCAGTTTTAAATATGGAACCTAGTTTATATTCTAGAAAATTTTCTTCATTTCAGAAATCTAAAATAATTGGTTGCTGCACTGTAAATTTAGGTTTCACTCAAATAATTAGGTTATCATTCCGAGAAGCAGAATTGTTAGGTTTGATTTAAATATGGTTTGGAAAAGAAAATTAGAAACAATGGCAGTAAACATGAAGGCAAGATATTGGAGTTCATTTCCTAAAGGGTTAACTTTTTTGCTAATAGATATTTAAAAGCTGCATGGGTGTGAATGGATAACCAATAAATAAGGGCAAGATATTAAAATGGAAATGGGCTCATGATATTTTGTAAATCCACATTCATATCTTCCTCATTTGTTAAGTTACTTTAATGAGGAAAAAAAAAAGTTGATTTAAAGCTCAGTAAAGGCAGTGTACATCAATGGTATCAACAAAGTAAAGAAAACTGAAAATTCACTATTTTGTTTCTTGTAGAAAGCTAAGTCATTCTGGACATCACTTGATTTGTGAATCAGCCATTTTACTGTGCATAAAAAGTGTCCAAAGTACTCCTTTGGTTCAAGGTCTTGTAATTCATTTTATGCTACCATTTAATATGTTACTCTCTAATAATATACATGCCATATTCTGCAATACAGCAAATAAACCAAACTTCTTTATCACCATTTGTATGTACTTTCCAAGTGTTAGCTATAGCTCATTTTAGTTGCCTTATGAGTTTTTGTAAATACTAATTTCACTTAGCGCAGTCTAAGGGATCAGTGACATTTTTTAGCTAATTGAAAAGCCCATTTGAAATGTTTACACCTTATTGTTAACCATGGCTTCAATCTGTGCCATATGCTTGGGCTATGAGCCAGACAATATAGAAGATTGTTCATTAAATGTTATTTTACTGCAATATTGATCTCTCTATGTTTCTCCAGAAAGAAACCTGTCATATTCCAGGGCACTTTCTCTGTTGCAAACAGCATGTCCAGCAATAAAGTTTATTTAGTTCTCATGAACCATACATACTTTTCATAATTGTTACGTTAAAAATACTTTTTGTAAGGGTACCTACTTATTTATTCCCTTCTGCTTATACTGCAAGTGTGGAAGAGCTGGTGTAGGCCTCCCCTGTTTGACAACTACCATCTTATCCTTGTATTTCAACTGTGAGAATGGTTTGTTCACTACTTGTTTAATTTCACATTGTTCATCCATTTTGAAGAATTAGCACTGGCAGATCTTGGAGCACTGTACACTATGAACTAAATAATACTAATATATACTAATGCTAACACTCATAATTATTAAGGACCATAATCAAGACAATGCTTGCAAACGAGTCAGTGAGATAAATGAGTTGTTCTTGAAGTGACAATTGCTGTTTTATATGAGAGCTTGTGACAGCAATAGAGGGGCCACACCATGACCGAGTGGCTAGACTGCTCGCCTCTTACCTAGATGGCCTGGGTTGGATCCCAAGTGACTGCATGTGAGATTTGTGGTGGACAAAGCGGCGCCAGAGTGGGTTTACTCTGGATTCTCCGAGTTCTCTGGTTTCCCCCGCCATCACATTCCACTGGTACTCCATCTTCATTTCATGTATCACCAGTGTCATCACCTGCGGTGCCACAAGTAGTGAAAGCAGGCATTAAACACTACCAAAAAATAAAAAAACAGCAATAGAAACTTTTAGTGAGTACCTCTACTGCAAGAGATGAAAGAAGTCTTGTGTTCGACACTCTAGTGAGTGATGTGAAAAGAAGAAGAGGCTGCTTTGCATACTTCATTAAGTCACTACCTATGTTGCAAGGAAAAGTGAAGCAACAGCAAAAATTGAACTAGATCAGCATTAGTGAACTGATAGTGAAAACTGAACTAAGTCACATTAGTGAAGTGACAAATGGAAATGGAGTTTTATTTATGAAGTCTCTTTAGCTTCTGTAGTTCTTAGCGTCCCATTCTATATTGGGCATGAAAGACCACTAAGTTTGCTCAGAGGCCTCTTTATCAGGCTTGAGATGTTTTACGTGCCATAAATCTATGATGGTAGAAAGCATGTTGCACTTGAACAATGGATTGAGATCTTGTAAATTCCAACACACAAATGTTTTTCATGTGGTGTAAGGGCTGTGTTGCTATAAACAAACAATAGCACAACTGCGACCATCTTTGAACTTTCCTCTATCCAGTGGCATGCCAATGTGTTTCTATCTTTGATAGTTTTCTGTAATATGAAATTGAAATCTGCTCTTTCATTTTGAAACATGCCACGTATTAAAAATATTTACATGAATAATAAAATGAATTTTCTAGGAATAGCCTCCAAAGGTCTCTTCATCTAGACAGCTTTTGTACAACTGGTAAATCATAAGCGTTAGATAAGAACTTCTACAAAAAATTGTAGATCTTGTTAAAACACATGTCTCATATATATATATATATATTTCTTTTTGTTATGTTAAGCATTTCCAAGATATTCTTTGTTGTTGGTTTCAATTTTAGAATGCCTCAATTTTTCTCAAACAGAACTTGCTATTTCTGTTTCTTTTGTTTTACTCCTGGCCATGCAAGGAAAATGAAATCTCAATCACATAGCAACCAGATTTTAAAAGATTTGCCTATCCTTTTAGCTAGTGTATTCCTTTATCTCCTTTCTATTTAGAAGGAGGTTTCACTCAATTAGCATGATGCAGATAAAAGAATAATCTTTTGTGAGAATAGTTTGTTTGTAGAACAAGTAGAAAAAGTCATGTGAATGAAATACATCAGATTTTTTTTCTATTAAATAAAATAAAAAAATAAATTATTCTTGTTAAAATTGCAGGGATGTTCTCTCTGTTATTGAAAACTAATAATGTCTGTTTCCCAGGGCATAGGGCAACCCTTTTAAACTTATCAAATTAATTTGAATTAGAGAAAAACTAAGCTATATTGGCTTCTTTAGTATAAAAAGTGAAAACATTACTGCCTAAATTATTATGAAAAATGTATATAAGTGATCTACTGAATATATTGGTATTCTCATGGGGCACATGTTTGTAATGTAATTTTCAAATATACAATAGACAAATGTGTTGGGTGACAAGTCAGATAGAATGTTGATGTCTTCATTGCAAAACCTAGCCTAACATTTGTAAAACATAAACAATACATTTCTGTCATACACTGCACTAAGAAACAAATTTTAATTTAATAACTAATGGAATTAGAAAATTTAAGCCAATACTTAATTGCTAAATTTTAAAAATCTTAGAAATCTTTCTTACAATAAATATTTTTTAATACCTTTTGAGGACTTAAAAGCATGGCTTAAAGTGAATGTTGATTCCTCAAAAATGAAACCATGTCTTATCTTTGAGCATGTTATCAAAATGTGCACATTTTTGCAATTATATGTGTGTTACAGGTTCAACTTTTGGCAACAACTGCAGCCACTGTGACCTAGACTGCAATCTATACCTCAGGGAACAGCACAAGAATGGCACTACAAAAGAAGGGAATGCAAGTGGTAATCTTTATCAGCAAGATATTTCCGACTTTGAATTAAAAGAAAACGATGGTGCCTCAACATCTCTAACTGGCAGGAGGTTAGTGCTGTTTTTTCAATTTATAATTATAATATTGCAGACTAATCATTGTTTTTTTCCACATAAGCCATGTGAAGGACAGAGATTGGATAGCTAGTGTCAGACTGAAAAATTCAATGCCATAGCCAGGATTTGAACCATGGATTGCCCCGTCTCTAGATAGTTGCTCTAGTTACCGGGTAATATGGCAACATGCCTGCACATTAAATTCCTCAACTGACTTTAATATTTCTCAGTAAACCACAAGGTGATCTCAAAATATTTTGAAATTACATACCCCAATGACAACTTACAATGTCGTAAATCCTTCCTAAATATGCTTGTGTGGAAAAAACAATTAAGGATACAAGGTAGTGTGGTTGTAAGGCTTTAACAATTTGTCAAAATTAACCCCTCACATATCAGTAAGTACTTAATGAATTTTCATGAAAATTTTGTGGCATGTAAAATAACAGTCTGCATTTCTCTGGTGAAAAGTTTATGCCTTTATCTGCAAAACTTGATTTTTAAAAAATTATAATGTTTAGGGGAAGAAAAAAAATGTACATGAAAAAACATTCAGAAACCTTTCAAAGCAAAATATTCAAATTTTTTCCACATGCTCTAATTATACTTATCTACTCTAACTGCCAGAATCAGAAGTATATGGCTCAAGATAATTATTTTAAAAAATACCACATTTGTGGAAAAAAAGAAGAGTAAAATATCTCAATACTTGGTTAAAAATTTATAATTTTCATAATTTGTAAGCTAGGCTTATGAACAGGTGGTCAGAAGTCATCAATGTATGTTAGATAAGTGTAGAAAATTTCAGCATTCTAGCTCTGAGTAAAAGGTACATGTGTACCAGAAAATGTAATATCAAGTATACCAGAAAATTTAATATCGAGAAAATTGAACTTAAAAATGTGCAATGCTAATCTAACTTACTTCAATACATTCCAGGCTCCTAATCATCTAAATCTTTATTCCTGGACTCTGTCTCCTTCTCAGCATTCCTCCTATTGGTCCTGGCTTCTTTGTGGAGGTTAGGCAGCTCGTTCAGCATGAAAATTTCCCTCAAGTTTCTATCATCTTAGAAGGCAGAAAGCCTGAAGATGCAGAAAAGGGGGTGTGACACTCTGTCCAGGAGCATTTAAAAGATTGCGCATCATTTTAAAAGGTCTTTTAAATGCTAAAAAATGGGTGCATCATATTAAAAGTATATATTTTTCGAATCAAAAATCTTCAGAGCATTTAACTATTCCAAAAACTAAAATTGTCATTTTTGACACCTTCATATTACCTTGTACCCTCAACACCAATTGACCTAATAATTCGTAAAACTATGAAGCAATGGACTTAAACTACTTACAACATTAAGTCACCATTGAGGTATATCATCTCAAAATAATTTGAGCTCACCATGTCGTATATCATGAAACACTCAGGTCAGCTGAGGAATTTTATGTCATGACTGCACATTGCCGTGGTAACTCAGTGGTCAGAGAAACCAGCTAGAGACCAGGAGATCTGTGGTTTAAATCCTGGCTATAGCATTGAATGTTTTGATCTGACCCTACTTATCCAACATCTGCAGACTTAACACATTGAAGCCCTGGCGTTTCAGTAGTTTTAGTGCGAAGAAACCCAGGGTTTTTCGCCTACTTTGAGTTATTATTTACAGTACATCAATTCAATCTGCCAAAAAGTATTGGGACTATCTAAAAGTATGGCATTCAAGGTTTACTCAACAAGTAAGAGAATAGTCATAGCTTCTGTATTAATATTTTATTTTAAATTTACTAAACTGTGTAAAGCTGCTTACACTCCATTTATTCAAAGTTCGAAAAACTGTCCCTCGGAATCAGAATTTACCACAGCTTCATTTGTATCCTGAATTTCAGCTTCAGTTCACAGAAATCAAGGAAAATGAAGAATTTTAACATTTAAGAGCACAACGTAACAAACAGACCACCACCTTTAAAGAAAATGGTGTGACTACCCGAGAGCAGCCAATATTACTAAATCTCCTAAAATTCCTAATATGTCTTGTATTATGCTCTGGAATGGTTCATAAATTAGCCAGTGGCATTCTGGCACTTCAGAAAATTATAGCAGTTACTTCGACATTTCAATAAACAGACCATAACTCTCCTATCTCAAATTACATATTTAAGTAATCTACATATTCTGTGAAAATATTTCGGTTTAGTTCATTAACATCCTGTTTATTTACAGATTAAGGTGCAGACATTAGAATTACACTTTTTTTTTAGGTAACTGGAGGGTTCTAACCACTAAAAGCCTTCCCTATCATGCCACTGGAGGAAGTCATGTAAATGTGAAACATCAGATATTTATAAATCATAGTATTTTCTTCCTCTTTCTCAAAAATACCTAAAATATTTTTCTAGAAGTGGATGCCTCCAAAAAGATTAGCTTTTTACTTTCTCTACACATATTATGTACCTAGTGTTTAGAAAAGGTATTGCATTCCACCCAAAAATTCAATACTGAGATTTCACCGGAAATACATGTTTTGGGTCCCCCTGAATCCAAAAAATCATTTTTACAAAAAGGTCCATGTGCATGTGCGTGTGTCTGTCTTGTGTCTGTGGACAGCATAGCTCAAAAACGAAAAGACTGTTAAATACCAAACTTGGTATTTAAGTTTGATATCTTCTAAGGATGCGACACAAAGATTTTCAAGAATATCCCCCCACCCAGCTACCCTTTACATGGAACTTTTTTTGAAAATTTTGATTTTCTGAAAAATGGCTCTAACGATTTTGATTAAAATGTCAAATATAAAATATAGTTATTTACCTGACAAATAAAATGTATAGCCTCTGAAGACTACTTTATTCTGGATGAATTTTACGGAATTTTGCATAACCGCTAAACTGTAACAGAAAAAAATGTAGAGCACATTAAAACACACAATTTATGTTATATACATTTTTTTCGAGGAGTTGATCATTTTTGAGATATTCCTTGTTTTTTGTTCCAGCTTTAAAAATCTTGTACTTTTCTCATGCAGGAATTTGTTAACTCATGTCCATACAAACAAAGGAACTTCAGTCACATAACAACCAGCTTTTGATTATCAGTTTAGACTATAGTACTCCCTGATTTCTCTTCTATTTACAAGGAAGCAAATAATAAGACTATTTCTGCTATTTTTTTCTCGATTAAAATGAAGTGTATAGGAGCATAAGCTTTTTAACAATAATTTGTTGCAGAGATGTAGAGAAAGTCATGTGAATGTAACACATAAGACTTTTTAACTTAAATAGCAGTTTACTGAATCAAAGAAATATATGTGACTCAATTTCTAAGCATCTATATATTCTATGCAATTTTACATTTTTGAGCCTTGTATCACTAAAACACTACTGTTATATTTCAGAAGCCAATCACATAAATGGAGATCAAGATCATGTCATAAATCCAGCAACATTTCCATGCACCAGTCTCCATCATTCCCCACAATGCAAGATTGGAGAACAAAGAGCATCAGGCAAGGAATAGATACAGCTGTGTCTGCTCATGGTGAGATCATTCCTCTTCAGCATCTCCAAACTGATGGGCATAAATGACCATCATTCTCCAGGAAGATCAAAGACAAAAAGAATAAAGAAAGACTTCGTCAGTTATATGACTGATCCCTGAGCATCAAGGTTCTAGAGTGTTGTGACTTTTGTAAAATGACCTGCTATTTGTATGTTTATTTATTTATATGCAACTTGAAAGTGAATTTATATCTGTCACGTTTCCATAATGAAAATGGAGTCATGTGGAGACCAATTGAGAAGCATGCCTTCGATGTTTTAAGTGATTTATATGTTTTATATTTTGTGATATGGCTAGCATTTCATCTCAAAGTAAACTTTAGTACTTTGAAAATAAAGACTCACCTGATTTTGCCAGAGTGAAAAGTTTAAGATATGTGCCTTGAAGAAATTCTATCTTGTGTGAATGGGTCTATGGTGCAACAAGTAGCTAATTATAAAAATAATTGACAGATATGAATGGAATGCATAAAAAATCACAAAATAAACCACAATTTTTATTATCATGAGCTTCATTTACTGTAAAAATATTACAGGGTTGGCAGGACTGGTGAATGGCAACATTTCTACCAGGATTGTCCTCCCTCACTTCCTTTACAGTTTTCCTGTCATAAATGACAAATGGGAAATGTATGTTAAAACTGAAATGTTCTGTTCCAAAATGACTTTCCTAAGTAACATTTAATATTATCATGTCCACTGTGGTGGCATACATGGGGCATGCCTGTCTAAAAATACTGGCAGGAGAAGTCTTGTGATTTTAAAACTACAAGTATGGGGAACATTTTGTGTTCACTTTACATTTAAGCTTTGCTGTTGATAAATATACTCTCTTAAAAAAAAAAAAAACTTAATACAAATACTTGTTTTTTTGTGAAATTAGATCAAAAATAAAAATGCAATGTAATGGCTTTCTCCATATATTTACAAGGATTGAATTTGAATTTATTTTAATTAATGACTTTGATTTCTTCTTTCTCCAATACAGTATTACAATCATTTCGGAGTCAGCTTACCCTTCTCGTTTTTAGGACTGACAGCCCCCTAGCACTTACAATATATCTCTTCTCTCTCCCTCTCTAGAGAAATATATATAATTTTTTTTTTTTTGTGTAGTAAATTTTTGTCCAACTCTTAACAGTTTACCAGTTACACAAAACTATCCAGAGTAAAGAGGTCTTCACACGCTATTCCCAGAAAATTCAAGACAGATATTTTTGTATGTCATGTAAATATCCATATATAGGCTTTTAATAAAAATTATTAAAGCTACTTATTATAAAATCAAACATTTTGAAAAATTTTCCTTGAAGGGTAGTTTGGGGTGGGCAGATTTTTCTGAAAATTGTGTTGCATCCTTGGAAGATACTAAACTTAAATACCAAATTTGGTATTTTATTGACTTTTCAGTTTTGAATTGTGCTGTCCACATACATGCATGCACGCATATACATGACCTTTTCCTAAATGCTGGAGCACCTCCCAACCAAATTTTGATTTTCTCACAAACAGCTGCAACATGTGTGTGAGCATTGTCATGGAGAAATTTGACAGCAACTTTTATGTTTTAATGCAGGCTGCAGCATCCACAGTGGTCCCATGTTTAGCAAGTCCACTAATACCTCACCATTCATATCCCTGAGTACCATCACAAGCACTTTATGTGCAGATTGAATAACGTTTACTGGGGAAGCAGCATGTTGCTACAGGGCAACAAACTTCGGAAGGTGAAGTTCCTCCCTTTCGGCTGGCGCACCTCCTTTCGCGTGTGCCGTCGCAAAGAGATCATTTTAACTACACTACGTATCGGGCACTGTCGTTTTAGTCGTAGTCATTTATTGTCTTCGGACCCTGCACCACTTTGTGCTCATTGTCAGGAGGCATGTTTTAATCGAGTGTCAGTTTTTAGCTCCCTTACGTTTGTCCGTTGGATTACCAGCTGATATTTTGCAGGTACTGGCGGATGAACTCATTGCTGTGGAATGCATTTTAAATTTTATGCATCCAGTCAGTATGGGCCACCGTGTGTGATTTTAAAATTTTACGCTTTGTGTCCTGTATTTGTCTGGCTACTTATGGCATTAGTTCTTTTGGCAGCTCGACAGGAAACCTTTTATCGCTTTTTATTTTTATATTCCACAGAAGCCGACACTGTTTTAGCCACATCTTATTATGTTTTTAGATTTTATTATGTGGACCTAGCCCATAGCTTTTTTATTATCCTCCCTTGTTTGGGCGCTAATAACCATTGCAGTTGTGCGCCCTAAAGTTTCACTACTACTACTAGAGGCCTGCTTTGTTTCGGGTGTGTAGTGGTATGCCCATGACTCATCACCAATAATGATACTCTTCAGAAAGTCATGCCCTTCTGCAGCATAATGCAATAAGTGATCCATGCTTGTCATTCGCTGGCACTCGTGGTCATCTCTTGGTTCTTAGGCACCCTGTGAACACTAACTTTATGAAACTGCAATGTTTTATGCATAATATTGTACACCACATCATGTGAAATGCTGAAATAAGATTCAGTTGAATTCACTGTCACTTCAAAGTTGCTGCCTCAATGACTCGGCCCGTTCTTACAATGTCCAGTAAACTGTTTACGGGGACTTTTACGGGAACTTTATGGACAGTTTGATTTTACAATGTACAGTTAAGAGACATCTGTCGGTAAACTATACGATAACCGGGAGTTAACTTTA
The DNA here is from genome assembly GCA_030762935.1 of Hymenopus coronatus. NCBI lineage: Eukaryota > Metazoa > Arthropoda > Insecta > Mantodea > Hymenopodidae > Hymenopus > Hymenopus coronatus. The sequence goes on from CM060895.1 coordinate 90,228,321, forward strand.
CCGTAACATTGTCTTCCAGTAAACTCTTAACGAAGACATATTTAAAGGTTATGTACCAAATGGCAAAAAGGAATTACATTCAGTTCTTTGAAAGTTATTCTGATGAAAGCGATAATGGTCAGATTATAATACATAGGAGACCTAAATTATTGAAAACCAGAACAAACTATTACGAAACTTTAGAAACTCAAGAATTCTTTAAGCGATTCCGATTAACAAAACCAACAGTTCTCTTGCTCCTTGGTCTCATATGTGATGATATTCAGCATAAAACACAAAGGTAGGTTCATTTTATACATTATTATGACTTTGTTATTTTTTCTTCTATAATGTAGTGAATACCTGGTAATTCTGCACAATACCTCTATACCTCTATTAATGCTACGGTCTGATAAACGGAGATACGTCAGGGTATCTATAGTAGGTACGCAAGTGAAATGTGTGTATTGTGTTAAAAACATTAAAGTAATTTAAAATCGGCTAATAAATAGAGTGTCTGCGATTCAGATTCAGCAACGACCATGAATTCGATATCGGCCAAATTAATCATACATCAGCTCGAGCATTCTGCCGTCTGCTACACGGAAACTTTGTCGGGGTATCTATAGCAGGAAATAAAAGTGAAATGTGTAGATTGTGGTGAAAACACAGAAAGTAATTTAAGATCGGTTAATAAATAGAAAGTCTTAAATTCAGATCCGGCAAAGACCATGCAATGCAATACAATACAAGGAAGTTTGCAATTCAGAACCAGCAAAAACCGTAATTCAATATCTGCCAAATTATACATGAATCAGGGTAATTCTGCACCTTTTATTTATCAACCGATTTTAAATTATCTGTGCTTTCACCACAATCCGCACATATCACTTTTATTTCCCTCTATAAATACCAACAGGATAGTTACCGTTTTGCAGACGGCAGAATTAATAGAGCCGTAGTGCAGAATTGCCGAATACCTGATGCATTTACAACTATACATTGCATTTCCATTTCAGGAATAACGCTGTATCGCCGATGAACCAGCTGCTTCTAACCTTACAATTTTTTGCTTTAGGAAGCATGCTAATTGCACTTGGTGATTTCATAGGAGTCAGCACAGCAACTGCTTCTCAAATAGTAAAAATTGTAAGCAGTGCTATTGCAAGGTTGGCAAAAGAATATATAAAACTTCCAAAAACAGAAGATGAAGTTGAAAATACTAAATTAAACTTTTTTCGCATTGCAAAATTTCCTAGTTTTGGGTGCATTAGATTGCACCCATATAAGAATTCAATCACCTGAAGGCAATAATGCCGAAATATTTAGAAACAGAAAAGGTTATTTTTCTCTAAATGTTCAGGTGCTGGTCAATGCACAGCTACTTATCACTGATATTGTTGCAAGGTGGTCTGGTTCCGCACACGATAGTAACATTTTCATGAATACTAGGTTGAGAGCACGCTTAGAAAGAGGAGACTACAAGAACTCTTGGATATTAGGTGACAGTGCATATCCGTTAAAAGTGTATTTAATGACACCACTTGATATACCTAGTAACAAAGCAGAGAGGCTTTATAACGAGTCACATATTCGTACCAGAAATGTAATAGAAAGATGTTTCGGTGTTTGGAAGCGAAGATTTCCAGTACTGTCACTAGGTCTGAGAGTTAAATTGCAAACTACAATGGCTATTATTGTTGCTTGTATTACATAATATAGCCCAGAAACAAGGAGAAGATGAGCCTCCTGTAGAACATAATATTACATTAGAAACTTACGAAGTTCATGCTTCAGCCACTGTAGACGACATTCAGCAATCTACGGCGAGAACTGCGCTGATAGAAGAGTATTTTGCACAACTTTAAAATCATATATTGCTACAAAAAACAAGTTTGACCTCTGTACTTACACATTTTATTAAATAGTTTAAATGCAATAATATGCTATTACAAAATAAAAAGTAAATATCACTCATCTACAGATCTTTGGTTTTGTTTTAACACATTTATTTTTATATCCAATAGTTCCATTTTTCTTTGGTGTTCTAAGCTCTCCCACTCATGATTTTCTCTTTACCACTCATGTCTTTCCCTTTCCCATTCATGCCTCTCCTTAGCGCGCTTTTCTTCTTCCATGTAGAACACATTTCTACTTGCAGTGTCTTTATTACTGTTCTTTATTTTCCCCAATTTAGGCCTACCCTCAACTCTTAATTCACAGCTCTTGACAGACTTGAGGTGTGCTGGCGACCAGGATGGCCACATGTCTTGTATATTCTGCTCCTCTGCCATTTCTACAAGAATAGCCTCAGCCTCAGTGCTATGCTCATTCATTTCGGTGTGGCAGAAAGGTTTTTCAGACCCAGTGCTTGTTCCTGGTTCAGTATCTGAAATTAAAACACAAAAGATAATTAATAATTTAAACGAGTATTTAGATGGCAGCCTTCTTCTGTGAGTTGGATTTAGCGTTTCCGCAAATTTTACTACGAAATCACGAAACGACTAGCTTAGTCTTGCTTCTTCGCGAGATGCGTTAATATAATTTAAGGTTAGGGAGGAACACGTTGTTTAAAATGACGACAAAAACAATAAATACTAGCCAAATTGAAGTAAATAATGAAAATAAACTTACCTACTGCATCTCCGTATGGATTATCCAATCCAACAGCGCTAGTGCCCATCAAGCACAGTAGCGTTTCTGTGTTTTTATCGTGTTTGGTAGCCGGTTTACTACCTCCTCCCGTTAAGAAGATTTCTTTCTTTTCATCAGCTATTTCCTTTTTAACCTTTTTCTTCATGTTCTCGTATTTATCTCTTAAATTTTTTACAGGTCTTTTGGTACCACTCAGAGCTTCAAACAATTCACCCACTTCATCCCATGTTTTGCTTTTCTGCTCCCACGTAACAGCATCTGTTTTTTTGTTCTCGATAATATGACGCTTCTCCTGAATAATTTTAAAGAATTTCCTCTTCCCCAGAAGAAAAATTCGCTTGTCTAATTCTTTGTTTACCACTCGCCATTGCAAATAACACCCAAAACAACGAAAACAAATGACAGAAGATATTAATATTTCATAAACAGGTGTACCAACTGCTATAAATTATGTACAGATTTGTTAACTGGCAGTAAAAGTTAACCTTTAGATGGTAAGAGCCAAAGTGAGTTTACTGTAAGTTTAATCTGACCGTAAAGTTTACTTACTCTTACTTTACGGGATATTGTAAGAACAGCCCTGTGGTTATAGCTGTTAATGACTGTCTGGAATGTGGTGCATCACAAAAGTCATCACCTGTGCCCTTTAAGTCCATAAAAATCCCACTATACCTCACTGCAGTGGACAATGCAGCTAGAGCTACAGATGAGAAACAAAAAGTGTCCAAAGCGGAAACTGCAAACTACATCTTGATGAAATTTCAACATCCCAGCTCAATACCAAAGCAGAAAAAAAATTATTGTGCACTACTTTCTGATCCACCTTGCAGTAAACTAACATCATTGCCTTCAATACAGTAAAACAATTTTATACTTGATCAGATCAATTTTATGGTAAAAACTTTTAATTTCAATAGCTTCAAGTTGAACTTAGCAATAGAAAATTTACTTTCGTTCAACTGGTTATATTACAAAAACTGAGATGACAATGAAAAAAAAGTAAAAAGAAAATTCATAAACCAATAGATAAAAATCTGACGTGTTCCATTCACATGACTTTATCTATATCTCTGTAACAAATTATTGTTAATAAGCTTATTCTTTTATTTATTTCATGCTAATTGAGAAAAATTAGCAGAAATAATCTTATTTCGTGCTTTATTGTAAGTAGAAGCGAAATAAGAGAGTACCATAGCTTAAAGTGAAAGCCAAAAGCTGGTTGCTATGTTGTTTGTTTGGACACGAGTTGGCAAATTCCTGTATAAAAGTATAAGTTTTTCAAACCTGAAACCAAAAACAAGGAATATCTCAAAAACGAGCAACTCCACGAAAAAAATGTATATAACATAAATTGTGTGTTTTAACGTGCTCTACAGTTTTTGAGTGTTAAGTTTTTGTCCATCTCTTACGGTTTAGTAGTTATGCAAAATTCATCCAGAATAAAGTAGTCTTCAGAGGCTATTCCCAGAAAATTGAAGATATACATTTTATTTTTCAGGTAAATATCTTTAATATACGATATTTTAATCAAAATCGTTAGACATTTTTTAGAAAATCAAAATTTTCGAAAAAAGTTCCATGTAAAGGGTGGTTGGGAGTGGGGGGATTTTCTTTAAAATCTTCGTGTCGCATCCTTGGAAGATACCAAACCGAAATATCAAGTTTGGTTTTTAACGAACTTTTCGTTTTTGAGCTATGCTGCCGACAGACAGACACATTGACATTTTTCTAAAAATGCTTTTTCTGGATTCAGTAGGTGTCAAAACATGTATTTCTGGTGAAATCTCGGTATCAAATTTTTGGGTGCATTACAATACCTTCTCTATACACTATGAACATAGCACGTATAGAGAAAGTAAAAAAGGAACATAATTGCTCCTCGACAATGGAAAATGAATGAAAGAAGTACATTGAAACCAGTTAATCTGAATCCATACCTGGCATTTGTACATAATAAAACCATTCCATTCATAATAGTGAAGGGAATAAGAAGCATGTTTCACTTTACAGTGTTGTACAGTTCAGATGCTGTAAATTTATACTCTAAAACTGACTTAATTTTCATTTTCTGGCACTTCAGAAAGGAATATAATCTGTCCATAAAAATATTTATTCTGTGTTTGAAGCCAGCTTTCTTCTATATTTAACTGCTTCCCCAAATGGTAATGTGCAATTGAGCTCACTTTTCACCACAGAGTGTGAGACTTTATAAACCTTTGGTGAAAAGGTTTATAAAGTCAAGTACCAAACTAACATCTCTTTTGTTTATCTGTAACCATGTAATATGAAAATGGACGCCAGAAAATTTGATAACTGATAAGGAAGAAGAAACCTTTAGTTGGTTTTAGGTTCCACCTTCAAGAGATTTTAGATTTTAAGTTAGCAATAGTAAATTTAAGAAGAGATAAAAGAAACTTAAAAAACAAAAGAATATGATATTAGTGCTGGTGACACCATCTTACAGCTTAAACTACCACTACTTTCACCACTATTTACATCATTAGTGTCTATTCTTTCACCTCAGACTCTTATATTTTTCTTTGTAGGAAGTGGCTTACATTTATCCTTTCTAAAATTACCAATCTGAACTGAGTGCCTTCTCACATACTTCTACACACAGCACAGATATAGTAATCACATTAGATCCGCTAAGACTTGCATCAGGAGATTTGATCCATCATTAAGGTAGTCCACTGAAATTACAGACAAAACATATTTCTGTTAAATCAAGACAAACAAGAGAATATTTGCATTCTCCAATCATTGGAAGACTCAGCAGTAAATAATACTAAACAACATATAAAATAGCTTATTATATATCAAGAAGTGAACAAATTTTCGAAAAGTTAGTGTATATGTAAAAGTCACTTAAACTAATTACTTTCCTTGTATGGAGGGCATATAAGCCAGCAGAAGAGCAGATGGACTATGGATCAGAGTAGTTAGGATGGGTGATCATCTTGATGCCTGGTATGAATGTAAGAAAGAAGATAATATAAGATGATAATTTTGAAATGGATGAAAGGAACGAGTTCAACTCCTGTATATGTGAGTCAATGTTTTTCTCATTAATTACAAAATATGGTAAATAGTATATCTAATATAATCCTGAAGTCATAAGAATGGTATTAAGCACAATACCGTCAAGAAAGTCATATTGCCCGCCCATCCATCCACCCTTTTTTGTCACAGTGTTTATATAGGGCAAACTGGCACCATGTTGAACTGCAATGTATAGACAAAAATCACTAATGAAAATATTGTTAAACAAGTGGTTCATTCGAGTTTGCATTTCGCAGATTCATTGGATGCACTTAGCAGTTTAGGGCCCTCAATCCCTTGGCTACGCTTTGCGACTTAAAGAGTCTGCCAATATTGGCAATCCAGGCATAGTTGAAGAAGCATTTCCATGATGCCTTGTGTGTGATTTGTATAGTGTATGAGGAACAAAAGTAAAAGTGTGTGTTATAAATGTATAAACACATGCTACATAGAAGTTAATTAGTGATATTTATGTGCATTCCCCACATTTTTACAATAAAGTACTACCACAAGTGCGTGTGTGTTATGCATATAGTGATTCTGAGTGACTCACATGTACAGGAACTTATCTGGAAAGGGATTATGGAATAGGTGATGGAATGAATGCTGGGCAAAATTGGGGAACCTACAGAAATCACATCCATATGTCCACCATAAATCAGACATGCAGTCAGTCCCCTTGGATCAAACCCAGGCTGCCTTGACAAGAGGCGAGTAATTGAACCATTTGGCCATTGTGCTGCCCTATATCAGGTCCATAAACATAAAATATGTTCAGCATTATCTTTAATGTGTAATAAAATGAGTTTGGTTGCTTTAATGTTTAAACTATGTTCATTGTAAATCAACATGTTTAACCTTCATTACCTTATTTTCTTTTGATAATAAAATCTCATTTGTCTACAAATCACCATACAGAATTTCAATTTTATTTAAGAATTTTGCATTAGCAACGATCATTGAAAGAATCCATTTTCCGCTAAATGTATGTCATTAAACTCACATGCCTTAATGAAGGTACTGTTAAATACATTTAATTAAGAAATCAGTTCTTAATAAATAGGGATATACCATTATTTATGTACCATTATTTATGTACCATTATTTATGTACCCTTATTTATAGCCATTCCAAACTTACCTTATTTTTGGCCAAAACCAGTAAACCAATGTCTGAAACACAAGCAAACTTACTTGAGCCTTAGAAACTAATATGATATTGACAAATATATTGAGGAAAAACAAAACAATCTACATAAGGAACTAGAAATTGCAGACGTATATGGCAATTATAACAAATAATATAAAATCTACAAAAGTACCTGTTGTAAAGAAGGTAAAGTATATAGCAATATAAAAACTAATTAATAACTCTTGTTAAAAATCACTTGGATAATAAAAAACAGTATGTTACATTTAGTACATAACTTTCTCTTCCCTTTCACAAACTATTACTAAAAAGGTTTATTTTTCTATATACTTCATATAATTGAAATAAAACTTTTGTAAAAATGGTTTTATTACTCATTTTCTGGTAGGCACAAGGTGAGTGCGGAGAATACAACAGGCTTAAGTAGTAGTCAAACCTTTAAACTGTGTTGCTATGTGAGCGCTTTTATGTTCTATTGTCTTCGCATGATCATGAGCAAAAAGCAAATAAGTTTTCTATTAGAAGAACATAATTAATTGAACATTTAAATCAATAATAAAGAATAACTCAGAAATGGTTAACATTACAAAACATTACTTGGCGTATTTGGGTGTTTTAATAATTTGTTTTGTATAATATGATTTTGTCTATCTCTTGTAACCATTATATAAAAGTCATTCAGAACTACAAGGGCTTTACAAGGTATTCCCTGAAAATTCATAGTTATACTTGATTTGTTATGTTAATATCTTTAATATATACAATATTTTAATCAAAATCTTGAGCCATATTTGAGAAAATAAAGTTTCAAATTATGTTCCATACAAAGAGTGGTTTGGGTTATGGATTTTCTTGAAAACCTTTGTGTCACATCTTTAGCAGGTACAGAATTTAATAAAAGTTTGGTATTTCTCAGATTTTACATCTTTGAATTATGCTGTTCATAGACAAACAGGCATGTGCACAGACAGATAAATAATTTTTGTAAAAATTTTGTTTTGGATTCAGCAGGCATTTCCAGTGACATTTTTTTACAAAAATTTTGGGTGAATATTATACCTTCTCTATTTACTATGCACTTGTACATACATACCAGAGAAAAAAAAAAGTCACCCTCCGTGGTGTAATGGTTACCATGCTGACTTCATATACCCAAGGTCACGGGTTCACACCCGGCGGAGGACGATGGATTTTTTCAAGTGTAAAAATCCTTAGCATGGCTTCCTTCAGAAGAGAAGTAAAGCCATTGGTCCCGTGACATAGATTTACAGCACGTAAAAGAACCTCAAGCCTGATAGAGAGGCCTCTGAGCAAAATTAAGCGGTCTTTCATGCCAATTTAGAATGGGATGCTGAGAACCACAGTAGTTAAACAGTGTCCATAAATAACATGCCATTTTTTTTTTACAGAAAACAAAAGGATGCCTAAAGTATTACTTTATCAAAGTGGCAAAGGAGATTCAAGACCCTCTTCTGATAATATTGTGGCAGTAAATTAAATACAACAGGCTTGTTCTTATAGTCCAATGGAATTTAAGTAGGGCTTAGTTTCCAAAGTGAAATAAAGAAAATAATCACTTTCTCAAAATAAAGAAATCTTTAACAACAATGAGTGATGACAGCAATCAACAATCAGACATGTCAGTTTTTAATACTGGGCATTTTTCCAGAGAATTAAATATGTAATTAGTCTAGCCCAAAAGTGTGTGATAATCACTTTAAAAATCATCTTTGCCCATCATATTTGATATAATAATACTAAAGAAGATTGTATATTCCCTTTTAAAGTACATCTAGAAGTACATAAACTTCAAGTGCTTGCCAACATGGGTTCAGGATACAAAATATCTGATGTGTTCCATTCACATGACTTTCTCTACACCTCTGCAACAAATTACTGTTAAAAAGCTTTTGCTTCCATTTACTTCATGCTTATCGATAAAAAATTAGCAGAAATAGCCTTATTACTTGCTTCTTTGTAAATAGAAGCCAAATAAGGGGGTACCATAGGTAAAAATGATAGTCAAAAGCTGGTTGCTATGTGATAGAAGTTCCTTTGTTTGTATGGACAGGAGTTGACAAATTCCTGTATGAGAAAAGTATAAGTCCTTCAAAGCTGAAACCAATAACAGGGAATATCTCAAAAATGACCAACTCTACAAAAAAAATGTATATAACATAAATTGTGTGTTTTAACATGCTCTAGATATTTTGTATGGTAAGTTTTTGTCCATCGCTTATGGTTTAGCACTTGTGCAAAATTCCATAAAATTCATCCAGAGTCTTCAGGGGCTATTCCCAGAAAATTCAAGATATAACTTTTATTTGTCAAGTAAATATCATATAATATACAATATTTTAATCAAAATCGTTAGAGCTGTTTTTGAGAAAATCAAAACTTTCGAAAAATGTTCCATGTAAAGGGTAATTTGGAGTGGGTGGATTTTTCTCAATTACCTTTGTGTCGCATCCCTGGAAGATACTAAACTTAAATACCAAGTTTGGTATTTTACCGACCTTTTTGTTTTTAGTTATCGTGTGCACACCTGCACCTTTTTCTGAAAATGCTTTTTTTGGTTCCAGGGGACCCTAAAACATATATTTCCGGTGAAATCTCGGTATCAAATTTTTGGGTGGAATGCACTACCTTCTCTATACACTATGTACATAGTACATGTAGAGAAAGTAAAAATAATTCAACCATCACTGCATTAATCAATTTTGTACATGTACTAACAAAATATTGTGATGAAAAAAGGCAATCAACAGGACTAATAGTGACATCTCAAATCCATTTGATTCTATTCACCATTAAATATTAATACAAATAGAATTACTATGGTATAAGTGGAATATATCTGGAATGGATAAAATCTTATCTTTGGAGATGGAAACATAAGATAATTTTCAGAAATAAATGGATTTAATATATTTAAATAGAACTAGGACACAAGTGATGTACCACAAGGCTCAGTGATAGGACCATATAATTGACACACACAAAATTATGTCCCATATAATATAAACAGGCACTATATACTATATGCAGATAAAACATTGGTGCTTCTAAATAGTAATAGAATAGAAAAAATAGAGTCAATTTGTAACATGCCATAATACAGTTATAAGAAAAAGGTGCATATGTTTATGTGTGCATCTGAGAACAGTATAACTTAAAAATGAAATGTTGGGATACCAACCTTGGTATTGAAGTTCAATATGTTCCAATGATGTGACACAAACATTTCAATAAAATCTTCCTACTCAAAACTACTTTCTGAGACATGGAACATCTTTGTCACTTTTGATTTTTTAAAAGTGATTAACGACATTTATTAAAATACTGTATATTTAATATGTTCATGTCACAAATAAATTGGAGTGTTTAAATTTTATAGCCAGTGAACTCCTCTTCATTGGCTATTACTGGGAAAGATTGTATATCATGCTGTATTGCTTATAAGATGCAGATATTATATACAGAAATTGCAAATCTCTTTAAAACACACAACTCACTTTGAAAAACTTTTTTGTAATTGCAACCATTTAGGAGGTATTCATTTGAATTGCTCAATAAATGTAATTTTTTGTTAAGTGGTCTTCATTCAATAGTTTCTCGCATGTCATGATAAGCTATGGAAATCCAGCAGATCGCACATTGCAACCCACTTTAAAAAGCTTGACTATTGCATCTCTTGTACTACAAACTATCCTTTACATGGAAAAGTTTTGTTTATCTCAAAAATGTTCTAACAATTATGATTAAAATAGTGTATATTAAAGATATTTACATCACAAAGAAAAGTGTATTTGGAATTTTCTGGGAATAGCATCTGAGGATATCTTTATTCTGGATGAGTTTTGCAGAATTTTGCTTAATGATTAAATAAGATAGGCAAAAACTTACCACATAAAAAATGTAGATCTTATTATAGCACAATTTACTTATAGAGTTGACCATTTTATAGATATTTCTTGTTATTGGTTTAAATTTTAAACTACCAAACTTTTCTCAAATGGGACCATGCAAAGCAAACCGAACTTCTATTGTTTAACATAGCAAGATTTGACTATTACTTTAGCCTAGTGTATTCCCTTATTTCCCTTCTACTTATAAAAGAACTAAGTAATAAAACCAATTCTGCTAATGTTTATCTCGATTAGCATAATTTAGATAAATGAATTATCTTTTGTAAGAATAGTTTGTTTATGGAACAACTAGAGAAAGTTATGTGAATGGAACACATCAGATTTTTTTTACACTTTTTCCATGACATTACAAGAAACCATTCATTTAAGGTCCTGTTTCCTTTAAGTTTTTTTTTTTTTTTTGCAGATGTCCTACATTTACACCAAAATATATAGAAACAACTGGAGAAATAATATAAATATAAAAAGTGCAATGATTTCAAATGTTTTGCTGAGAAACTTAAAATTCTAAAGAGTAGTCTATCTTCCATCTTTCTAAGTAGGTATACACATTGTTTGGGTGAATATAAAGACACTCAGTTAACAATAATTTAGTTTATTCAGATGCAACAAATATAAAATTACAGTTGTGGAAAAAAAAAGCAAATTAAAGAAATTATTACTAGCTATACTAACTGTTTGAAACATCTCTTCTGTTTAGAATTTATCAGCTAATTATGTTTTATAAACAGTGATTCAATATACATATTTTTATTTCAATTTAATCCTTGTAAGATGTTTTAGTATACCACTATTTATTTTACTTTATGTTTTATGTAAGCTATTACTAAATTTATCCCACAGTTGCTGGAAGTGTCTAAGAGACTATCAATAATAAGGGATATCAAAATCATACTGTTAAGAACAAACAGTGTGATATAACATTCTACCAAATGGCATACTCTCCGAAAATAAGGAGAAGGCAGGCTTTTATTTTTATATAACATATTGACATAGTTATTTTTCTAAATAAAGATTCCTTATCAAAGGTAAGCCACTAATCTTGTGTATCTAATGACAGATAAAATTTCTATTGTAGTAATTATGATGTAAAACATTTTAGGAATGATTGTGGAATGTATAAATCTTGGTAATAATGCCTACTGCTCATGGTAAAACCTTTTGGAAAATTTTGTTTTAATATATTTATTTGGTTTGGTGAAACTGTTCTTGAAATTTATCATCTATGTAAAGTGTATTGCATAAACTAATTTTGCCTACAAACTGTCAGAAAATCTGCATTAAAATGCTGTTAAATTCAATGCAAAGTACACTTACAGATTCAAAAATGAGTAGTGTGAAAGTTTCTGCATTGACTAAGCAAGAATTGTGAAATTAAATTTTAAATAGGTACATTTGAAACAAAAGTTTACTGTGAGCATGAGGCATAAACAAAAACCAGTTTTGCACTCACTAAATTTATCCTAGAAGTCAATTATCTTCTTATCTTAGAACATGAGGAACCTTTGGCTGTAGCTTTTAGAGCAATAACAAGATTACCAAAGAACAAAATATTGAGCTATTTTTCTGGCTTGCTTCAATAGAGCCATGATTCTAAAGCTAAGGAATCATAGCATGTTTTTGTTTTTATGGTTTTCAGAAACCAACTTAGAAACAGAGGTATAAAATGCTTGTGGATAAGAAACTGGTTGTTGAATTATTACAGTAGTGTAGCATTGACCTTTCTTACTAAACAGTTCAGATCGGCATTAAGGTCATTTTGTTGACAATGATCAGTATAATCTGGCTGGGATTTTTCTGTGGTTTCTCTCAGTTGTGGATAAATATAAAAATGTACTTTAAAATTTAATATTTTCAGGCTATTTTGCCGAAACTCTTTCCGAGTTAGCAACATGAGCGCATTGCCTCTGAAGATGTCCTTCACAGACAGGGATGAAACGTTAGGAAGAAATATTTTAAATAAAGATATTTTAACCTCCAGACCATGGCAAAACCGCCCAAAATTTTTAAAACCATGGACACTGGCTGTGAAAGCTTACGCATATATTTATAAAAAATGGATATTTAATACTACACCTAAATTCCACTTTTGGTCTAAAACAATACAGTAAATCTGAAAACAGATGATCATTGCAATTGTGCAGCCATCTATCCACAAATAATGAAAGCAATAGACTGAATGGCACCTTAACCTACTCCACTAACTGGAGCTAAACTGGCGCACGGCAAAGTTAGTATGGCACGGGTATGAGACCTAGAAGGCTATGGTCCCTCAAATACTATCAACAATGTACCTTACTGAACAGATCTGTTACAATACAACCAAGTTTTTAAAGCAACATAAAATAAAATATAATTTAAAAAAATTAACAAAACAGTTTGGTTGTTAAAACTATTCCATCTATAGCTGGCTTCTTGGAGTGCTGCAAAATCTACATTTCAAGTTTCTATACTGAACAGTCATGGTATACTGTGATTGTTAATATCATTTTTAAAGAATTTAATTTGAAAATGTTGGTTTTCTAAGCGACTAAAACTGGAAGGCATTGTGTTTTTAGATTTAATTTAACTAAGCATTATAACTAGAGTAAATATATAGTGATAAAAGACTGGTGGCTCATTGTCATTTTCTTCCTCATTTTTATATGTCCCGCAATTTTAATCAAGTTTTCTTTCATTTACTTTCCGAGGATTAGGTTGTTTTTCAAAGTTCTAAATCAAAGTATGTACTCACTGTTTTACTATCTTTCTTAATAAGCTACAAAATTAGAATTCCAACTGCCAATAACTATTATTCATTACAGATCTATTTAGACATTTTAATTGGAGAGCTGTTTCAAAGCTATTCCGACATATTTTCTGCCACATGTCATCAACATTTTAAAATTATTTTCCAGCCTCTTTGAAATTGTTCAGTTTCCTTCCAAGATTATATTTGTGTTTCTTGCAAATTTGCTACAACAGTGACATAACTGAAATTAGTCATTTTTAACACATGCTTTAAACGAGTTAATTAATAAAAATAAAAAAATCCTTAGCAATTTGTAAATTAAGTAAATTTACTTTAATACTTAAAGTAAATATTGCAGTAATTCTTTAAATAACAAATTAAAAATATTTTGAGTTAAGATCTTTTGCAGCAAATAAATGGTATTTATAACTTGTTTTGGAATAGTTCTCAATAAAATATTAGTAACCACCAGAACAAAAGTTTTAGGCTCTTTGGCAATCTTAATTCACTAATAAGCTTCTTTGACAAAATATTCATTTCAGTGCATACACAATATTAATTTTCAGTTCATTGCACAGTGAAAGGTGTATGATTAAAATGCATTATTATTTAAAATGAAGCATTCTATGTAAAAATAGTATGGCAATGTTAAAACATCTTAATAGATATAGTTGTGTTTGCTCTACAATTACTGGATTCTGATAGATCAACATTTTTCTTGGTTCATCTTCTGAAATTAATGAGGTTATATTTACATTTTGGCATTACATGGTTTTGTGCTACAAAAATAAACATATAATTTAATAAATTAATTAATAAAACCTCATCTAAAATTCATCATCCAAACAGCAGATCCAAAATCTCATTCCTTCTCTCTATTCAAATGAATCCAATATAAGCAACAAAAGAATCCAATACAATTATTACAGGTTTGTTTATCATTTTAGTCTCAAAGAGACAGACAATATGTAGAGTCAGATTGAAAATTTCAATGCAAAGAAGCACAAATCTCCAGGTCTCTAGCCAGTTATTCTAACTATTGAGCTACCATGACAAAATGCTGACACAGTATTAAAATTCTGTGAATTTTTCAGACTGACTCTACCTATCCAACAGACATCCTACACATCGCTTGTGGAAAACACTAGACAAGAACTTGGTACCTTTTGCAGTTTACAAACACAGTGAATTAACAAAGTTAAAATCTAAATGATGACACATAGTTCTGAATACATGTATTTTTACTCACAACAGTCCATGTTGCTAATTGTTTGAGTACTAAAGACCAGAAAACCTAGCAATGGATTCAATAATCAGCAAATTTAAGAACATTGCAAGAATGATAAAAAAGTGAAATGCAGTTTCACCTTCCTTTCTCCATGATAACCATTTTTAATGATTATCAACAAGTTAATGAGCCCAGAGATGGTGCTAAGAGAGTGCAAAATGGTGCAGCATTAGCATCCCATAAAAAATTGGAATATCACTTTATGAAAATGGAAATGGCGTGTTATTTATGGACGCTCTTTAACTGCTTTGGTTCTCAGCGTCCCATTCTATATTGGGCGTGAAAGATCGCTTAATTTTGCTCAGAGGCCTCTCTATCAGGCTTGAGGTTCTTTTATGTGCCGTATATCTACGATACGGGACCCAACGCTTTACTTCCCTTCCGAAGGAAGCCATGCTAAGGATTTTTACGCTCGAAAAAAATCCATCGTCCTCCGCCGGGTTTGAACCCGCGACCTTGGGTATATGAAGTCAGCATGGTAGCCATTACACCACGGAGGGCGACTGATATCACTTTGTGCATTAACCCATTCAAGGATAACTAATAATGTAGGTGAGGTGTTAAAATAAAAAAAAAATATATATAAATAAATAAAAAAAAACAAAATATTTTTGTACTTAGGGTGTGAACCTCCAACCATACCTGTATGGTCAACTCTCACATTAGTCATTTGGACATATGATAACTGCAGCTTATAATGCTACTTAATGGTGTGAGTGATTTTTTTTAAAGAAAAAAAAAAAAATATCAAAAGCCTGTATCTGTATTTAACTGAAACCCATTAGCATTCAACCATACAGCCACATCGTAGTTGAGTGGTTAAATCACTCTGCTTCTCACATGTAGAATTTGTGGTGGACAAAGCAGTGCAGGGGCAAATTTTCTCCAGTTTTCCCTGCCATTGCATTCCACTGGTGCTCCATTTTCATTGCCTGCAGTGCCATATGTAGTAAAAGCGGGCATTAAACACTACCAAAAAAATTACATCAATTGCTTTAGTTGGACCCTCCCCATCCTTCTCCACAGTTTCTCTCGTATGCAGAACATACATTTCTTCGTACATGTCTTCTACATTTTGACTGGATTGGATCCCACAATCCTTGGTTTGATATGTTAGCCACTCCTATCGTGTCTTAGATGGCATAAATCCACTGAGGTTTGTATTATTTAAAGGAGTTATTTGATGTAATCCATTGGCAAATGCGTTATTTAACAATCATGCACAGGACGTCATATCACTGAAGGAGTTAAAAGGGACCTTAAAACTGTACTTTGGACAGTTTATGACAGCTATCGTCTTTCAACCTCTGACAATGGCACCACCAGTTGGTCTGAGTGGAAATCACTAGTATGCTTGGCTGTGCCTCACCACTATCAACACCATTGCCAAGGCCAGATGTTCTGTTGAAGTTTGGTTACCAGCTTATAAAGTTGCACACTACCATAGACTCTCCTACCTATTATATATGTTGCACAGTATCAAAATTCTACAGGCTGAAGGCAATAATGCAGGGAAATCTGCTGTATAGTAAGGTGAGATTTTTATGAGTGATAGCATAATGCAGGAAGATGTTCATGATATATATGGCAATTTAAAGGCACACAACGCCATGGCCAAGTGGTTAGACTGCTCTTCTCCCATCTAGGCAGCCCGGATTCGATCCCAAGCATCTGCATGTAGGATTTCAGGTGGCAAAGCAGCATTTGTGTTTTCATCAGATCCTCCGGTTTCTCCTACCACTCTTTCCACCAATTGCTCCATTATCACCTTTCCTTTCATTCATTTTGCTTGCATTTCATAACATTCACTTCCTCACACTCATGCCTGACCACTCATTCCAAGTTCTCCATTCTGTGGTTTCCTACCATTGGCTCCCTGACAGGCTTCTGACCCCTAAGCATTCACTTGTAAGTCCTAGAAATACAAGGAGGGTAAGCTCACTATGAAACGAAACAAATTTAAAGACATTATGGCATTAAAAACTACTACACCACTCTTTTTAACTGGATGAAGTGTAGCGATAAGGTCATTAGCGAATCTTGACTTGTGCACGTTTTAAGGATCTTTTGCTCATGCATGACTGTTATGATGTAATTACATTACGGACCAAATACATATGTATGTGCACACTTGAAGCTGTGCTTGATTATGAAGTTTTTCTGTGCTGTTTCTGATTCTTCAGTATAAATCTTCAGTATAACTTTATGTTAATGTCACTAGTTGGTAGCTCACTGATATATACTCACTGCAGAAGACATGTTAATGCTTCTTATTGCACTGTACTTCTTAAAACGTGTTAATCCTGCCATCTAGCGCCTTTGGCAGAAGTAATAGGTAGCATATGAGACAGGAATCACATATTTTCAGAATCAATATTCTGAGCTGCAGTTTAATTTACATATTACTTCATTCTTGTCTTAGAACACTGCACTTAATGATGTATATATGTACACAACACACAAAAACTAACCTTGCTTTCATAAGACAACTTATACATCATCTTTGTTGTTGTTGTTGGGATTCGCAGCAGCTGTAACAACTTGTTCATATCATAACTATTGTGGAGCAGATGATATTTCACATTTCCAGGGCTATCCACCTCTTAAACTTTTGTGAACACCCACAATGTACACTCAATGAACCACTACTGGCCCAGACCTATGCTAAGTGACTTCCATATTTTTCCCGCAGATGAAAAAATGGTGGGAAGGCATAATTTCAATTCCAATGAGCTTAAGGATACCTGAAAATCTGCCTTTAGAGATGCATGAAAACTGCTTTTTCAGAGTATTGGAAAGGTGGTACATAGGCATGACAAAGTTTGAATTTTCATTGTAATTACGTTAAAAGTAGCTTATAGGTGTAGTTAACTTTTGTAAATAAAAATGTTTGTTATTTTGATTTTATTTCCTAATGGGCATTGAAAAACAAATAGCTCTCATAGTTAAAAGATACTTTATAAGTTATTTTGAAGAATCAAAATATGCACATTCCTATGAGATAACTTTTATTAAACATGAAATTATCAATTTATTCATTTAAACTGTTATGATAAACCACCCTTTCTCCTCCCACACTCATTGTGCGACATAATGGGAAATATGAATAAAACTGGAGCACAAGCTTGGAATACAAAGGTGGAAGTCAGAGCATTTGCTTGAAGCAAAACTTTGATTATATGAATAATCCTCCTTTCTTTTACTTTTATAAAAAAAGAAAGTTTCTATATCTGCATTGTCTTCATTGTTAGCAAATTGTGTTAGGTTGGCACAGGAATCTGATCTCACTGTTTTGTTGGTTTTGACACTTCCTATCACTTCATTTGTTGTATATGAGCATGTGTGACTTTTCTATTAACCTTCTTGCCATCACCCATTGATTAAATCGATACTGCTTTACCAGGATTTAAATATGGCAGTAGGCATGAAAAATTATGGGCTTCTATGCCCTGAAATATTAGCCATTAGAAAACTGGATTTTGTCATATTAATTTCAGTTCAATAATTTACTGCTAAGAAAAATTATTGAATAGTAAATTAATAACCAGTGCTACAAAGAATAATAATTTTTGTATTGTAATTTGAGATAAAATATCACACAGTTGTATCAAAATAACAAACAAAAATTTATCACTATAAAACTATATTAATTGCAAGCAAAATGAGTACAAACATGCTTTTCAAACTATGTTATGTTAAACAAAAATATGCAAAATATAACTCACCGATATCAATGGTGTCTGTGTATTTTGCATCCAGAATATAAGCACTTCGGTTATGATCATGGTTTTCCCACTTTAGTTTCGACACAATATTCTCAATTTTTATGGGTACACAATAGCTAATTGTGATTAGTCACTTAAAAATGAACCAGTAATTAAAAAAATAAATTTCATCATAAATTAAACATTGCAAGCAGCAAAAAAGAGTACACAAAAATTATATATAAAAAAAAAAAAAAACAGTTTTAAATAGGACACTACTTGCAAATCACTGATTCTCTTTACTACTAGCTTGTATGCACATTAATGCACTTGGAGTGTAAACCTTTGTCACATTTTATACACACTGTACGCAATTTTTTCTTTGTCAGACATGCTACACACAGACATTGGCATTTTTGCTTCTTTGGCTGAAATTTCACAGCATATATAATGAAGCAGAATTACTAATTATATCACTGAGATTTTACTTATTCCGTTACTGAAAAACTAAATTGAAATCTAGTCATATTTTCTTCCTGGTAATACATTCGCAATTTAATAAACACACATTTAACATTCTCCTCTTTGCCTGGATGACCACAGAGGCATATTAGATATACAATCATCTCTGTTTCTGTCACATTATTGGTATTAATATCACACTCATCATATATATCAAATTATTATCATCCCTTCCTGGCAAAATAGTATTCCCAGAAGAACTTGCCATGTTCACTTTTACACAGTATACATGGAACTGCATTGAAAAAGGTTAAACAAAATTACAGAGGGTTGGAAATACTGACGTTCCAATAATAAAAGCTACCTTTGAATACTCTTGATACATACTGTTAGAAAGAAAGTTCCAGTTGTACAAAGGAATTCTCCATAAGGCGTTTCAAAAATAGGTTTACAGTCTCTCAAACACTGTGTCGATCAGGTCTTTGCTGGCAATCTTTGCATGGTTTAGCAGAGCTGATTATATCAATTGGTGGCATTTTAAGGTTAAACTATTTCAAGGCCTTGGCGGCAAGAGGTTTCAAAATATTATCATCTGATTCAAATGAAAGTTCAGTTTATACATAATGCACAATGCTGTTTTTAGCTATGGCTTTAAAAATTTATTCTGAGAAATCGCAAAAAGAAGGAAAGAACAGCATCTCACATTTATTCTAGGCTGATTTTGGCAGGTCAATTGCTAAAAAAGTAGATCTGAAGTAATAATATTAAAACCAATTAAAAATATAAAGGGTAGAACATATTGAAAAATAGGAAACAACCTTTCTGTTTTTAAACTTTATTAAACAATTTTTTGAATGTCTTTCTTTAGGATTATGATAGGGAATCATCAGCTAGGGCTCTGAACCATACTTTTCATCAACCAAAAGGAAGGTGTTCTCAAATCCAACGAGCACATCACAAACATTTGAATTTTTCCATATTCAATTGTCATATACTGACACGTGCCAGCTAGCAACACCAGTGAACTGTTCCTTTGCAATCCTTAAATTAGTCTGTAAATTGATAATTTAACCCACTCTATTAATATTGCTGTGCTGCATAGGTTTCAGAATTCTCACTTATGTACCATTGACCATACCAACAGCACTTGGAAATTTACATTTCTCTAAGCAGCTATTATATGTCACAATCATATCACGTGATGATGATGATGATGATGATGATGATGGATACTTGATTTAAGAATCAGCTTTTTGCACCCCATTTCTTATGGTGGATACTGGATCAACCACGTGCCAAAGGAAAATCTTCATTCTTTGGCCTAATGATAATGCTCTGCCTCTTCTTTCCTCTGTCTGGCACAAAATTATTTGCAAATCACATAAGTTTCTTCATTGAAATGATAGTACTTTATAATGCTCTCCAGATGGACATTGGCATGGTCTATGGCACTGCCATGTTGTTCAATAAGCTTCATTTGTATTTTGCAAAGTTTTTAACTCACCAGATTTCACATTTTAGAAGTATATAATTGCTTTATTCATAGTTTAACACCAAAGCCAGAGCTTCAAAGTTCCTTTGTTTCATCATCACAAGATGAACCTTTTACTTCACATTTTATTGATAAATTCCAAAGCATATGCTTCAAAATTTGAAGGAAAAGCATTTGTTTCTTTAGCCCATTATGTTCCCAAATTTTTAAAAGACTTATTTTGCAGGTTAGAAGGAAATAGATTTTCACTCCACTTAAAAGTTCTTTTTAAAATTTGTAGTTGAATGTGGCATTAAGATTAAGCTTTCTTCATATAGATAATTTTAATGAGTGAGATAAACTTTAAAATACCTTTAGTAATGCTTGAGAGCCTGGAACTGATTTCTACCTTACTTTTGGAAATTAGTTATGTCAGTGTACAATAGAATGCTCTGAATTTTGTACTTTAAATTTAAAAACATGATCAGCTTGGCAAAGAACCTGATATGTACAAAGGCCAAAGGGTTATTGAGCTTGTGTGATGTGGTTATCTCTGAATTATATGCTTTAATGTGTTTTTGTTATTGTTACAGCTAAAATTAAAAAAAATCTGTGTAATATTTTGTAAAAACAGATACGACAATGGATGTGACTTTAAGGTTGAATAACTGAGTTACGTATAAAAGATTGCTGCAAACAATACATTATGAATTTGTGTAGCTGTTTAATTTTGGTGGAGAATCTGTGATGTAGATAGGAAAATACAGTTATCTCCTTATTCCTGTGCATTTCACCAGCCTTCCAAAAAGAAACACAGTGCGAGAGTGGTAAAAGCAGTAACAGTAGTGTTGTTGATGAAGAACAATAATAATACTAATACAGACATAATTGATATGCACATGCAAGAGAGACAATATTTGAAATTTTGTATGCACCATGCTGTTTTAGCTTGTACCCCTTCTGGAACCCCCTTGCTCAAATCCCTTTGATTTCATTGCAGAGACAATAAATTCAGTAAGCAATTTTTGAAAATGATTTTTAAACCTTCAAAGTGTTACAACACATAAAGCACAATTGCAATGAGCATCCCTAGACCAGCATGCTACAAATTTACTGAAATAAGTTTTGATTTTATTGAGAAATAAATAATGTATAGTTTCTTAAAAGTATATATAACATTTATAAAAATAAAATTTTCAAGAAAACAACAAAACATACATAAACTTAGCAGTTTTCCACTAATGCCTCTCTTTAAAACAGTTTATAATGGTTGAATCTATTCTTTTTTTAAAAAAAATCACAAGGGACATAGTATTTAAAAACTACTTATTCACAATAATTGCTATAATGAATAAATAAACACAATAGTCTTATTTTAAATTCAGATTGTTTTCATTTTGACAGTGCACCAAAGATCAATGAAGGTTTCAAAAGAGGACATTAATATATGTGGAAATATGAAGGCTCAGTAACAATGTCACTAAACTGAACAACACTTTAAAATACATTCTTCTGTATACATGTGCCACTCTTCATACAAACTGAAGCATTTGAGTAGAACATTATAGCGTTTTAGCAATTACAATTTATATACCTCCTGTGCACTAAATTTCAGCCCTCAGTCCTCAGAATTTTATCCAGTAACATTAAGTGCAATTAATATTACCAAAACCTTCATAATAAATTACATTTCATGTTACTCTATACCTGAAATAATAATGCAGGCATTAATGAAGAGGATGTGCCAATAAAATGTACTGATTTTTAATGTTTAGTATATCACTAATTTGGTATAAAATTGTTAGTGCTAGAATATTTATGAGTTGGGTTTGTAGCACTTAAGTATCATTTACGTATAGTTTTTGCAGATCAGTTTTGAAGCCATGTGGGCTTCATTGTCGATGGTTTCCAATTGAATTTCCTCAGAGTGTTCTATGTTGAGGTGTGACGGTCCCTGGTGGCTGAGTGACGATCCTCCACAGCATATTTTGTGGCAGCAATTCAAACTTGAATACATGGTATTGGATTTTTTTCCCAGACGTCAAGCTCTGCTGCATATCTGGCGATTTTATAAGGTGTATGTTAGGTACTATTTCATGATTAGTAGACCAAAGGTGGTGAGCAACAGCTGATTTGCAGTTTGTTTGTATTTTACTGGTCACATGTGTTCTTTTAGTCTTCTTTCAAGGTGTGTTTTTGTTTTTATCAGTGCAAAATTTGTTCTGTAGAGTATTTTTTGTAGGCTGAACTTTGCTCTGCAACAATCAAAAAGACCAAATCCCAGAACACAAAAAATCAGGAATCTAAAGAATAAATTGCGCAGATTGCAACAAATTTTACATTGGTAAAACAAAAACATACCTTGAAACAAGACTTAAAGAACACATTAGAGCAGTAAAATACAAAAAAGCTGACAAATCAGCCATTGCACACCACTTTTGGTCTACTAACCATGAAATAGTACCTAGCTTACACTTTATAAAACCTGCCAGATATGCAGCAGAGCTTGATGTGTGGGAAAAAATCCACATCATTAAAAACCAATGCCACGTATACAACTATAAATTGCGGCTACAAAATATATTGTGCAGGTTCGTCACTCAGCCTCCAGGGACTATCACACTTCAACATAGAACACCCTGTGGAAATTCAGTTGGAAACCATTGACAATGAAGCCCACATGGCTTCAAAACCGGTCTGGAAAAGCTGTGATACTGTTACAAACCCAACTCAGAAATATTCTATTCATATGTATCACTGTTCCAAAACACCCTTTCATTGAAATTGTTGTTGTTAGTGCTATTTTGTTTTCATGTAGGTCTTGTACAACCTTGCGAGAAATATTTCATTAGACAGCATTCATTTACTGAGTCATATTTTGTTTTATGATTTTAAAAACTTCTCTATCTATGCAAAATATCACACTTACAAAACTTTTTGTTTTTGTGATTAATTTTCCTCACTATTTGCAAAATGCTGCATGGTGAAGAGTTGCAGCCTGTGGATTGCATATTTCCAGGAAAAATATTCTTGTTCAAGTTCAGCAGTAACATTTTACAATGTCGAAAGATAATTTTCTTCACACAAGAAAATTTTATCAGACTGAAGAATGCCATTTCACCAGAAAGTATCTTATTGTGCAATGTGCTAGGAAATAAACAATACATTGTGTCATGTACTCATTCTTAATTTCTTCAGTTATGTTTATGAACATTTCAAGTGCTTCACAAAACACTATGAAAAGTGTGAACATGAAATTTGTACATCCAAATTTAAAATTGCAAGTATGGAGTAGTATGGAGCAGTGAAAGCTATAAATGCAGTGGCACAAGGAATGACCAGTGAGTGAAATAAATTGATTTTGATTTAAAGTCCAGACTTAAATTAATTCTTATATGTATATTCATGATGACATCTTTATTTGAAATTACACGTGTCATTAAATATGTTACTACATATTTATGTACACATTTCTCCATTTTATATCACATAAAAATCCGGATTCTCCTACCAGCAGAAGCAGTTTTACAGTCTAAAGTGGTTTCCAGCATGTGTTTCATGACTGGCAAACGCTTTGGGCAAAGTGCATTCAATCAATAGGGAATACTTTGAAAAGAAACATACCATTATGGACCAAGCGTGTTGAATATCATTCATAAATAAAGAAAAAGAAAAACCGACCAATCTGTTTTGGCTAACCTAGTTGATTATCTTTATTTTGTAATTCTATATCAATAAAGTCAAATAGACTGCAGAATAATAGCAGAAACTTTCCTCAGAATGCACACATTAATAAAATACATTCCAAGAATAATTACAATATTTTCATTTTTGTATTTGACTTTGCTAACTAATTGATTAATAATGCTTTTTGGGGGGGGGGGGCAATTTAATCAACAATTGTTGACCTGTTTTAAATTTAGGACATTTTGGAATGTTTCTTTAAAATGGAAACACACTATTATACAAACAAATGCATATGTAACTTATTATCTCTAAAGTAATATTCCAAATCTTTATTTATGAAGTGATAGAGGATACTTTTTCTTCATATCTTTAATGTTATACCTACAATTTTCTCAAATTTTGAGAACCTCTTCTATATAACATTTACTGTCATATTTATATTGTTATTTTTTGAGAATCTGCAGATTTTTCAGCTGCTGGCCTCATGACACAAATATCTCCAGAAATTTTCATAAAAGGGAGGCATAAAATGCCAAATATCACAGGCTAACATAATCTGTGCAAGGACCATATCAATGTGAATTTTCAATCTCTGATTTCACTGGAGATCACCACATTTGATGTTTAAAATAAGATTTTGTTTCTGCCATTATCTTTACAAATAATTATGCAGAATATATTCATTTTAAGTAGTTTGCAAACTACACTTATTTCAAAAGAAGTACTTTTTTGGCACATCCTACAGTGCAAAATCAGTAAAATGTTTTTAAAAAGAATATCATAAAATATTAAAAGTAAATTTTCATTACACTACATGACAATCATTTTTGCAATATAACTTATAAATAACCTTTGTTCAACAGGACCATTGTATAAGACATAAAAGATAAAATAAAACCTTAATTATATTTGTACTTGCATTACTATCTTTTGAGCCAACATCTGCCAAAAACTTTTGCCTTTCTGCTTTTCACAGCCTTGTACTGTATACATGTTGATCACAATTTAGCCATTTTGAGATCAGTTTTTAATCCATTAATGCGACTAGCTAATAAAAATGGGCTGGAATGCTTTAATTCTCACTATACAGTTTTCTGCTAGTAACTATAGAAAAAGTTTGCTGTAATGATGCTATGCATTCAACACTATCAGTCTAGCGCCTTTAGATAAGTTATAGGAATGTCTTAGTAATTATTATTTATTATTAATATTATCATTATTATTATTATTATTGATATTATTATTAGTTAACTATTACATACTTTGTTTTATGTAGTGCATCTATTATGTACATAAGAGCTCCTGATCTATATGTAATGTGAAAAGGTTATGTAAGTTTAATAACTTGCTTCACATTACATAAAATACAAAACCTTTGGAGGAATGTGCACTAATACCCATTTTACAATAAGGTGTTCAACTCTCAAATAAATGAAATATTAAAATAACTGATTTCATAATTGCAAAAGCTTTTGGGTATATCTTTAAGATCTTTTCAAGTTTAAGAAAAAACAGATTTTAAGTAATTTTACTTTGCTTTGCTTTCTTTCCAGTTGTAGAGGATAATATGGATGGCAGAGTGCAGCCATGCAAGTCCAAAAAAGTGAACACAAAACAAAAGTTGAAATGAAAATGTCTCTTTGGTTAGACTTCATATACAAGATGTGATAAAAAAATAATGGGAATTTTGGTTTTTCTTAAACAATCTTTATTTATGCATCTACATCAACTTTGTGCCCTTCAAAATAAACTCCTCTGTGCCAGCACTTTTCCCAATCTTGGAAGCAACTCTGGAACTCACTTTTCCTTATGGCTACTTCAGCGATTTTGTTTTTAGCTGACCTATAGTGGCTAAACGACGTCTTTTCATGTTCTCTTCAGCCTCGGAAATAGAAAGAAATCACAGGGGGCCATGTCTGATGAATAAAGCTGAGGCAGCATAATGTTTCTGGTTTTTGCCAAAAAATCACAAACAAGCGTTGAGGTGTGAGTAGGAGCACTATCCATGAGTGGTTTTGCGAAAATTCTGGTCATTTTTTTCAGATTACTATTACTTCATGCAAATGGCGCACAATTTCTAGGTAGATTCCTTATTGACTGTATAGCCACATGGCAGAATTTCTTTGCATCTTCCAAATTGTCGTCAGTAATTGATGTGTTGGGATGTCCAGGGGATCATTGTCTTAAGAGTCTTCTTGACCCTCTTTGAAACATTGATATCACTTGAAACCCCTCGTCTTACTCATAGTATATCTGCCAAAAGCCACAGCCATCATTTTGAACACTTTAATCCATTTTTCAAGCAAAATTTAATGCAAATTTGCTGAGCCTTTGAAATCACATGCAACCCTTTTAACTGTCAACAATAAACTGTTTAAAACAGCTGAAAATGCAAACATACATCAGGAACATACATACCTATAAGATAAAAAAAAGTTTTGAAAATCAGTTGTGTAAAGCCCGTGAAATTAAAAAATTCCCATTTTTTTTTATCACATCTTGTATAGGTTTAACGTTGCCAAGTTACAAGTACCATAACCAAATCTCTGTCTTTTTTACAAGTGTGTTGTTTAATTTGTCTCTTATCATATGACAACAACTAATGCAAAACATAAGCAATTTAATTATTTAATTCCCACTCTCATATCATTTGAAAAGTAGAACATTACTTTATTTGGAATAATTAAGTTATTTATTTCTATTAATTTCTTTATTTTAATTACAAAATAGCAAGGATTCAAAATAAAACAGCATTTTGTATTTTAGTAATAATACTAATTTCATTGTAACGAAAATTAAAACTTGATCATATCTTCCAAACTGCAAAAAGGCACTGAAATGTACAATAGTGTAATGATGCTTTACTGACAGTAATTATTAAAAATATTTTGTGTGCTCACAAACAAGAGGACCAAATTTTCCAATCTTGAAATGAATGGGAATTTGATGCAAACGGCACCTTATAATCAAAAGGTAAACTGAGGGATGGAGAACAAAAATAAAATAAGTAACAATCAGAAAAAGTTAGTAGTATAGGTTATGTCAGGTTGGGATAGCCCATAGCATAATTCTTTAGGAAAAAAAAAATTAATTGCTTATGTTCTGCTCCTCAGTTAGTAGCATTATAAGTGGGCATACAGTTTGCTACTTTTATTATTGTTCTTGTTCTAATTTGTATCCTTTTAAAATGCCTGATAATAAGCCAAATAGCTTACTATTCTTAATAAAATTACATCTTACATTTCAGAATGGTCAATTTTGTTCTCCCTAAATAATATAACTATATTCAGTAATATTATACATGTCAAAGAAAATATTAATGATTTTGTAGATCAACATCTGTATATAGTTATAACACCCGATGTAAACATGATTTAGATACACCACATAACCGATTAACCAAGAGTATCAATAGCCACTGCTACCAACAGCTAAAACTTTTTAATAAACTCCCACCAAATATAAGAGAACTACCACAGAACAGCTTTATCTTAACAGTAAAAAAAAATGGCTTAAGAAAACAGCATTCTACTCTGTAGATGAATTTATGGAGTGTAATATCCATACCTCAGATTTTATTTGATTACATGTACGTAGAAGACTAGTCCTAACACTTTTAAATTTTCTAGAATTATGTAATATTTGTAATTTTCATATCAATAATTGTAAAACTATACCATAATTCTTACATTGCTTGTATATATCTGTACATGTTTTTGATGAAACCTATTGCTTTTGTAAAGTCTAATGGTGAATAAAACTATTATTATTATTATTATTATTATTTATGATGATGATATATCTCTTGCACTTTACTCAACTTGACATTATTCCACTGTATGATTAGTTGAACCATTTCAGGAGAAAATATGTAGGAATCTTAGAATTTATTTTGTCCTCAGTTCCTCTAAGAGTGTAAAAGGCTATAAGCGACATAAGGCTTAAGGGTGCCCAACCTATAAGATTATTAGCGGCTGATAAGCGATACAGTGACTTTGTATACAAACTTTTCACAGGATTCTGTAATGTCCATTTATAGCAGTTTTTATCACATAAATATATTTTCCTGGTGTATCAGATTTCTCCTCACCTATGTTAGTTTACTCTATGCTGTTATTTTTACTTTCTGTGTCTTCATATTAGATTCACATTTTAAGTTTCTGTGGCTGTAGCATGTTCACTATCTATTATTACAAACTCATTGTCCATATGATTTTCATTGTCATTGATATCTCTATTTGGCCATTCAAAAGATTGGAATCAAAATTAGGGCAGTTTAGTCTAAGGTGGTGTAAAAATTCAGCACAGCATCATTGTAAACAGTGGTTCTATTAAAACAGGGATTGGTGAAAAGATCATGAAACCAGATTTATGATGTCTCAGAGACACCTTGAATACCTTGGCTTCTCCTAGTCTATCAATAGCAAAATGGAAATTGATGCAAGTGATGAGAAAGTTTGCTAAACTAAGATACCATAATCACCACTTGCTTACTCATCAACAGGCACTAATTCATAATATCAACTATGTCTGAGAGATGTCACATTACCAGTTAAGGGATAATTCAATCAATAATTTTGCTCATAATTAATTCTTTTTCTGAGCCATAGGGTTATTCTGGCTTGCTGGCCATCAGTTGATCCTAGAATAGTTAAAAATTAATGTTGTATTATTTTTTTTTCCTTTCTTCTGAGGGTCAAGTTTTAAAATAGCAGTTAAAATATAAATCACAAGCTTACAGTTTAATTATAAATCTAAAATTAACACATTAAAATGAATAAAAATTCTATAGCCTAATTGGCATAATCCCTAAAACAGCTTAAAATATTCAAACTATCTTTTAAAACTTTCATGGCTACAAACTCCATTTCCCCTCTTGAGTAGCCCCAGAGCTTTAATGCGTT
Organism: Hymenopus coronatus; assembly: GCA_030762935.1. Lineage (NCBI taxonomy): Eukaryota > Metazoa > Arthropoda > Insecta > Mantodea > Hymenopodidae > Hymenopus > Hymenopus coronatus. The sequence goes on from CM060895.1 coordinate 90,257,322, forward strand.
CCTTCTCTCTGAGGAACCACACCTCAGGAACCAAACACAACAGATTGTACGACTAATTCATTATCACCGTCACAGTCTGGAACAAATTCTAGATCAATAGCTATCTGCTTTATCCAGACTGTCTTTGCCTTCATAGCGAACAGCGACATCAAGTACATAGGTTTTGTTCTCTTTTATTACTATAAGGTCTGGCTTGAGGGTTCATTATCCTTATTTTTTACTATTTTTTCCTGAAGCACAGAGAGCCTTGGTTGATTCTTCTTAATATGATTCTCAATATCAGATACCACATCGTCATGTCAGGTTATCCTGGTATTCTTGGTACTGGAACACAGTCCATGAATATGACCTGCAGTCTCCAGGACACTTTTACAGTTCCTGCAGCTCACATCTATCTGAGGCTTGTATTGTGCTTCCACTACTGTGCACAACTGGGTGTTCGTTCTCAGTTTTATAGCCTTAGTAAACCAGGAAGGTCTCAAGGTTTCTGGTTTTATGATCCATGAATTTCCGATAGGGTCGGCATAAAAGGAACCAACACCTTTGCCTTGGGTTGGACAAGTGTTCCATGCATCCCATTCCTGGCTTTTTAATATCAATTTATGTTGGTTTATTTTATTAATGGTTGTAGGCCAAGCCAGACCAATACTCTCTGCTGTTTTCCGTATTTTATTCTACAGCCCTCCAGCCTGCAAAGGGGGCAGTAATTCTATATTTAAATTATCCAGAAACTTTTTACTTGCTTTGAGAAATGATATTGGGATGAGGATACTCATTTTCGGCAATCCCAATCCTCCATCTTTCCTTCTACTATAGCTCATAATTAATTCTTTTTCTGAGCCATCATAGTGCATTGTAATAGGCTTACTCATAGTGTCAGTATATCTAATTGGGTATGGTACTTATTTAAAGTATGGTCCTGTCGACACCCATCATGAGAACTAAGTAAATTGCCATGTCAAAGTTTAATGAAAATAAATAATAATAATGATCATGATGATGATGATAATAAAATTAGCACAAATAATGAAACTCGAGCAAAGTTATGGATAAATCAACATAGTTTAAATCTATTACAGCCTGGAAAGAACATTACATTCAAGTGTTTAAAATGAATAAAACAAAACCTACAAGAAACAGCACCACAGAATTCTTTTCTTTTGCCTTAATGCATGATTTCATACTGATAAATACAACTATTTCCTTGCATTGGCATGTTTTGACATGCATCATGTTGAGGGTATTCATATCCATCTTGGCAAATGTTTTAAATGTGGTGTGCACATTGACAAATTTCACTAAATTGGGAATTTATCTCAGGTTAGCTTCAAAGAATGACTTTATCATCATCTGACTGTGATAAGATATTTTTCAAAACTGTTCTGAAGTAAATATTGGTTGTATATAATGTTGAGTAGTTGGCAGTGAACCCATTCGCTCTCTTGCATTACAGTATTTTGATGTTATATTATCATGTTGATTAAAGGTTGGTCAGCTCATTGGCTGCGGAAAGACTTTTGTTACTAATAGGGAGGAGACCCTTTTTTTCCTTTAATAATTAATTGAAGGCTTAAAGGAGCTGACCTGGACAAAAGCCTAATGTCCGATCCCTCACCTTCTCGCGGTGCAGCTGTTAGTAATCACATATCCATTGTGTTATAATAGAAAGGAGACCCTTTAATTGCTTCTATAATTTGAAGACCTAAAGGAACTGATCTAAACAAAATTATGTGATGAACTAAAGGGAAGGGCTGCTCACCAATAGGCACTGGTCAGCTTGGTGAGTTATTGACCTGGACTGATATTTCTTCCTTTTCACATATCAGATCCCCCCTTTTACCTTTCCTATCCATTCTTGCTTGACTCAACTCTTGTTTTCTTTGACTCTGATGGTACTAGAGTATTCGAGGCCTAGGGGATCATTTCATTTTCTTTCCTGTCCATACCTTTCTTTACTTAGGTGATGTAACCGTCATTTATGGTGCCTAATATTAAATGGTTACAAAAAGTTGTTAAAAAAAAAAAAAAAAAAAAAAAAAAAAAAAAAAAAAAAAAAAAAAAAAAAAATTGAACATTGAAGCAAATATATAATTTAGTGAAATTTGTTTGTGTGTGATAGCATCTAAAACTCTTATGGGATTTAAATTTTACAAATATGCAAAGAAGCTTGTGACAGTGATAAGATTAATATTAAATGAAAAGAATTTGAGTTGGTTTTGTTTAGTAATTGTACTGGGACCAGTTTCAGGAACATTTGTACCCATTTCCAACCCCTAATTCTGACCGAACCTTGCTTCATTGGCATCAACAATGAGGGTGAAGGTGCATTGTGGAGGCATCTGGTACTGGATCTATGAACTTCAAAAGATTGCTGTATGGTGACAAAATCAAAATTCATAATATGGTTCTTTTTCTTCATGATGTAGATCTTCTCTGTGTATTTATAAGCTGGTTTTAACAGTTTTGTACTAGGTGCATTTCATGTTTTGATGACTAGAAATGCTGGGCAACTGTGATTTTCTATTTGTTTGTATTTTAGGTCTCTTATATGATCTTTTAATTTGGTTTTCATACTTCTTTTTGTCCTTCCTATGCATACTACATTACAGTCTGAGCATTCAATGTCATAAATTCTTGTTTTTTTTTCTAGAATACGATCCTTTAATTTTTTGCAAAGTAGTTTCTGAATGTGTAGGTGCTTTTTGGAGCTAAGGTGCCTCTACAACTGATGCACCTGCACCCTCATTGATGGCACCAACAAAATGAGATTCAGTCGAGATTAGGGGTTGAAAATGGGTCAAGTGTTCCCAAACTGGTCCCAGTAAGTACCCTGTTTATCTGATACAAGATAACCTTAAATGCAAGACGACCCCAATTTTTCATAACCTAATTTTGGAATTTAGTATATCAGCCATATAAAAGAAGATATGATAACTTAATAATTAAATGAAATTTAAAGTTTTGCCATATATTTTGAACAAACTAAGGGACAAAAGCTAATTAAGTCCCTTCCTGTTTTTTATTTAATTTGAATTTTATAAAAATTCATATGCTGGGTAGGAGTGTGGGGAAAGGAGAACAGAAATAATGTACCGATGTGTGTGTGTTCAAAGAAGGTGATAGTGTTGATTATTGATAAGCTTTTCTATTCAGACAATGCATCTAATAAAACACTCTGTTGTAAAAAGTTTTCCAAAATTAATAATTTGAATTATCCTAGAAATTTGCATTTTGAGGGCAGAGTGATGCAGAGGGGAGTACAGAAATGTATGGTATGAGTGTGATGGTAGCGGCTGTGTAGCTGTAATGACAATTATGGATAGGATTTTCTATATATGTACTTAATATATCATAAAAATTTTAACCTAATTTGATTTGCGCAGAAATTCACATTGTGAGTGGAAGATAAATGCAATAGGCAGAACGGAAATATACTGGTATATCTGTGCTTGAAGATGATGGTCCCAGCTTAGTGTAATGATTATAGATGCACTTTTCTATTAAGACAACATACTTAACATATTGTGAAGCAATTTCCCTAATTTTAATTCATATTTTGAGCAGGAAAGAAACGGAGATGTATGGTATGTGTGCAATGAAAGAAGCATGACAGAGGCAGCATAGTTGAAGATGCGATTTTCTATTAATGCAACAAACTTAATATTATACATGGTAAAACGTGTTACTTAATTCAAATTTGCACATAAATTCTTGTTTTGAGCAAAAGAGAACCGTAGAAGGGAGTACAAAGATGTACAGAATGTGTGTGATTAGATACATTACATGACAGTGGTGACAGCACAATTGTAACAATAATTATGGGCTCCCAATGCACAACCACCGATGTGAAAGTAAGATCTCTAAATTTTAGTCTCAGAAAGACATTTTTGATACAGGGAGACTGCTCATATTCACAGATAATTTTTGGTGCACAAATGAAATGTACAAAATTTGCTGCATATGTTTGCAACTTTGGCAGTAATCTTTACGCTGCCGTGCCTGCAAAGTTTGGTATTCGGAAAACATATATAGCAAATGCAGGACAACCCCCAATTCTGAACCTTAATATTTTTGAAAAAAAAACAACATTGTCTTGTATTTGAGTATATAGGGTAATTACTAAATGATGTTTTGTGTTACAAAAACTGACTCAAGTTCTTTTCATTTAAGTTTATATACCAAGTATTTCAAATTACATAGGACTCTTAAAAGGGTCTAACATTCACAATCTCGGTTGTTACTATTCCCCACCTCAAAAATATTTAACTGCAAAACCTTTTAGCTCAAAGTCAACCTTCCTGAAACTGCTATTAGTTTCCTGATTTATAAAACTAAATGTGGAGTGAATAGAGGTATGGTGAAGACAGACATATGTTGTTGCCAGCAATGGTTGTACTTGCTCAGTATGAAATCATTATAGATACCAGGAAAATTGACAAATTAGCTTGTTCTATATAGAAAATGGAATGATTCTTCATGATTTCATGGAACTTCTTATTTTTTACTCATGAATTTATGTGCTTTTGCAGTTTATAAAACTTCTGCATTTGTCTTAAATTCATTTAAAGCTTTGACCTTCATTTATGTTGCACTTGTTTTATTTGCAACTTCTTCAGCAATGATTACTTAATTTCAAGTATCTGTTGACTCATAATTGAAAGATGAGATTATTGATTCCTAAATCTCAACTTTCATAAGCAAGAACAAAATTTGAGAGCTGAACACCCAAATGCTTGGCAGTATTTGCTAAACTACTCTCTGTGGAGGTGATCAATCATGTTGCAATGTTTGCAGTCTTTGCGATTGCAGCCGCTGCAGCTTGACTTACAGAAGTGCACCAGTGGGGTGGCGAGTTTGGAGATGAGCAGATCACCACCAGCATGAAACAACTTGCTTGTGAGAGGACAAAGGAGAGCCTGGTGCCCCACCGCTACTATGCGGTAGTATGGACCGTAAAATGGATCCAGTTCCATGGGACATAACATCAGATTTAGGTTTACTTGTAGTGGCTGCAACACAAAAAGATTTTTCTCACCGTTTCATAAGGAAAGCACAAAAATGTACCTTATATTTAAGTGGCGAGTACTGATTTGGAAGCTAGTAATAATGACTTTCAAGTCAGTGAATTTTGAGACTCCTTGAAGTATTTTCTTAGATCAGATGAAATTTCTAGTTTGTGATTTTGCCACTATAGAATAAAATAAAATATTTATTGTCATATAATGTTTACATCATGAACCGAAGCTCGTAAACTGGCGACTCGTCAAAAAATATACTTGAGTAACTTAAATTCTAATATGTACGTGGTATACAGATATTATTTTTAACATATATTGAAATATTGATTTATAAATTTATGATAATAATATAATATGTATATTAGCTTGGCGACTCCAACATTGTATCATCCTTAAATTCTTGTATAGAGTAATATGTTTTATTTACTAATATTTAATTCTTTTTGCGAATTAATTTAAGGTTTTTATATCTTTGATTTTTTGTGGCACTTTACTATATACTTTTATACCCATATAGTAGGTTTTGTTTTACTTTTCCATGAAATTGTCATAAGCACATGATGGTGAATGAACTGTTCCTCGAGCATAAATGGCATAAGACAAAATCAGTATGTGAAAATGGTGAAATCTTACTCAGGGACTTTCTCTTTCAAGATATGGAATTCTTTTATATGCAAAAATGCAATACATGGGATCAATGGCTTTATTTCCTTCCAAAGGAATCATCCTAAGGAATTTTATGTCCAAAAAAATCACCCTTGGCCAGGATAGAACCCCCAACTTTGGTTAGTATGGAGAGCAATTAGTCACAATGAAGGAGCAGATACATTAACATCAACTTGATTATGTGGCTCTATCACCCACTGTTTGAAGACTAGTACATATTTTGAGAGCTGTTACCCTCATTATCAGCTATAGACCAAGTGACAAGAACAGATGCAGCTGCTTCCTGTTCCTGTTTGGAGACATCTGGTGGTGTGATGAATCAGCTGAGGTCACTCAATATTGAAATGTCAAAATTCATGACTCTCATGAGGTTTCATACTATAAATTTTTTCCCCACAATGAAAGTTCTACCGTATTCTGAGGGGATTTTGCTGAGTTGCCTTCTTGTTTCAATTCTCTGTTGGAGTTCCAAAACTGTTTAAGGGAAGAGAATAGTGAGATTCTTCATTTTTTTTGGCTTATAAATAATTATTTTAAAGTATTATGAGTTTGTAGCTATTAGGAAAACTAATTTCTGAACTTTAATTTGAGAAATTCTTAAAAGGCACATGACTCCCACCCAAAAGTAGAGTTTTAAACATGTTTATATATCTTAGAAATTCAAAATGAATTAGTTTTATATTTTGCACTAAAATGTTGCTATTTAAGTTATCCTTTTTTCTCCAAGAAGGTAAATTAAAGTAATCTTTTAGTTATTTAGAAACATATATTTAAAATGAAACAAAAGTTTCCTATTTAATATAATAATTCATTATTTTTTGTGAGGGGCTAAATTATATATTAAACAAGATTGGAAACATTTTAAAATGCAGTTAAATAATTTCAAGCAATTTATAAAGGGGTTCTAGAGATATATCAGATTACCGAGTGCATGTATTGAAAAAACTAGTTCTGAAGAAAGTGTATGTTCATCTTTGGCTGTAATTTTGTGGTAATCACTTGAAAATGAAAACATTACTCAAGAGTGCCATTTCAGCACCAAGATTCTCTCATCCAGTATAGCCTACAAGGGTCATCTAGAAGTGACACACTTGGCATAACTAAATGATAAGGAAAGATATCAATTCAAAACTTTATTTACAAAATTACAGTATCTTACTCTATTTCTCAACATAATCTCCATCCATTTTATCGAGACATTTATTTTCATGTGGTACCAGTTTTTTGTATGCAATCGCCCTCTTCTTCAGTTGAAGTCCATCAGTCGGACTTCAACTGAAGAAGAGGGCCATTGCCCTTGAAACATATGTTTTGAACAATTACATATAAGTGAGGTGAGTGTTACTTTCCGACTCATTTTCAACATCACAATCATTATGGAGTTGAAACCAAATGTTGATAAAAGAATTAAGAAAAACCAGTGTTTTACTTTGGACACTGTACATGACTTTTTGGATGGAAAAGATTTCCCAACTGATAATGGCTTCAAAATGAGTGACATCTTGGCTCATATCTTTACTGGTGGAAAAGTATAACATCTGCATTGAAAAACCAGTATCATGTGACAATAAATACCTTGATAACAATGCTGATTACGTTAAAAAATGGAATAAGGTATTGTTAACTTAGCAAATAAAGTTTTGTGCTGATAACTTCCATTATTGTTTAGTAATGCCAAATTGTCAGTCACTTCCTGGATGGCCCTCATATTTCCATTTACATCGAAATGTGAAACAAGGAACTAATTACAATACATGACAGAAAATGCATGTAGGTGTAACAACATGGTTGTATTTAAAGGACTAAATCATGATTTAGGGTCTTAAAAATTTACTGGTAGATAAGTTTAACTTTAAATTTATGCAAAAGATGAAAAATCAAAATTTGCATGGCTTAAGTAGCATAACAAAATTCTGTAGCTAGACAACAAAAAGAATATAAACACTGATTTACATTCACATGACTTTCTCACAATTATTCTGCAACAAAATATTCTTACAAAAGCTTATTCTTCTACCTATTTCATGCTAATTGACATTGGCATAATGGTTTACTATTAAATATTTTCTTGTAGCTTTAGAATATACTAGGTTCAAATAATAATGAAATCTTTTAAGAGGTGGTTTCGATGGGATGGTATTGGAATTCCATTCTCTTTGCTTGACTACGATGAAAAAAGAAAAAAAGAAAGAAAGAAAGAAAAAGAGAAAAAAACAAACAAAAAACGACTGAAGACTTCTCATTTGAGAAATGCATTGGTAAATTTAAACAAAAAACTAGGAATATGTAGGAAGCAATTGACTCCGCAAAGAGTGCATCTGACAAACTGTGAGCTTTAATAAGAACTACATTTTTTGTGTAGTAAGATTTTGTCTTTTTCTTAAGGTTTTACTATCCAAAAATTTACAATAAAATGAGCTTCAGAAGCTGTTCCCAGAAAATTAAAGGTATATATTTTGTCATGTAAATATCTTTAATATTTGGTTTTTAATCAAAATTGTTACAGCCGTTTTTGAGAAAACCAAAAAAATTCAAAAAATCTTCCATGTGAAGGGTAGATTTGGGTGGGGGACTTTCCTGAAAATCTTCACATCACATCTTTAGATGCACATGCACGCACAATCATGAAATAAAAGAAAAAGCTTGATTAAAACACCTCCAGAATCAAGCAGAACTATCAAACTACTGTATCTGTGGTCATTATGTTAGCTTCCAAATCTAGAATTCTTGGGTTCGATTCTTAGCTGGAGAAAGGGAAGTTTTCTTTACTCATACTTCTAGACTCCAGGAAGGATTTCTCATCCTAGAAGTATAACATAATTTATAATATTTATGTACAATTCATTCATATTTGAATAATTGAATAGAATTATGGAATACATTATGCAAAATTAATTTAAGACTTACTGGCATTATAAAAGCATGTAAAAATAATATACGTTCTGTAATCTATCAGTCGTCTATGAAGTTATTTAAAAATTAAACAATTTATCTGTTCTTTCATATATTCTTAGTTATTTTATTAGTCAGAGGGAAAGCAAACATACATATAACACTAAAAATAAAGATAATATGAAGGTTTTTGAAAAAACCTATAGGACCATGATGCGATTGTAAAGGTATTACATACTAAATTACCAACGACAACTACGAAAATAATGGACAAGCAAAGAATTACTGAATAAACTATGCCATTAATAATATAGAGGAATATTGTAAAATAGTAATTTTTAATATTTAATTGTTATTGTATGTAATAATATAGTTTGAAAATAATTGAGACAAATATATGCAAATGCTGTGATGCATACCTAGCTGTAAATACTGTAAATACAGAAACTACTTTAATATTCTATTAGGGGAAAATGAATTAGCTAAACAAACCTAATATCTTTTGCCATTATCATCATCAAAATATGACTATAGCTTTTACTTAACTATCTCCTTATATCCCTTCTACCAGAACTAAGAAATGAAACAATTTTTTAATGTTTATCTTAATTAGCATGAAGTAGATATCAGAATAATTTTTTATAGGAATAGTTTGTTACAGAAGGTAGAGAAAGTCATGTGAATGGAGCACATCAGATTTTTTTACACAGCTTCTACAACTATTCTTATGAAAGCTTATTTTTCTAAGTAATATAATACTCACAATGGCAACAGTTTGCAAAATAACAAAGTGATACACTAGATTTACTCCATAGGCCATAGAACACCAGCTGAAGTCTGAATACTTTTCCACATTATATGGCCCTGTACAGAAATAAAATTATATTTCAGAATCATTTCACAAATTGATTAAACAAAAACATGTAATAATGCTAACAACTATAGAAAACTAAAAAGTATTGCATTCAAAGTAGTATACAAGGGTAATTCTAAAAGTTTTGATACTGAAGACAAATAATTGTGTTATAATCTGATCATTTCACGGGTGTGCCTAGCTTAAAAAAAAAAAAAATGAAGGGCAGTATTAAAAAGTCAAGTGTGGAGAAATGTAAGTTCTTATTTTACATGTAATTTTTACAGTTGATAAATTTATAGTAGGTAGTATACTATACTTAAATAGGGAGGAAAAAAAGGTTTTTTAGACAGTTGATGCTAAAAGTAGGTCTTTTACCAGATGTCAGAAGTATCGAAAAGAAAAAATTCTGTATTCTTCAGTGTTATAAAATTATCACACTCCAATATAACCAACTTTGGTTTATGCATCCACGGCCTTATTCAAGGAGAGCTTGTATCAATCCATATAACTGCAGATGATTTGAATGTCATGAACATGGAATCTGCTGAACCAGATGAAATTATGCAAGCAGTGGAGAGAGCAGTATTTTAAGAGAAATAAATTGACAACATTTTTTTATTTCTTCAGTGTTTTTCTTAGAGGCACCCATCACTGGGGAAAAAAAATTATATTACTGTGGCTGATTTTGCCTTCATGACATGAAATCTTGATTGTCAGTTAACTTTAGAGCAGCTTGCACACAGATGTTTGTAGCCTTGTATGGGCAAAGTTCATTAGCACCTCACATATTATAAGGCAGTTGATTATTTGAGATATAAAAGACCTGAATTCAGCCATTAGGACTTGAAACTTTATTATTTTTTTCGCTGGTTAGGGACCCTGTGGAAAAAAAAAACCAATACATGTTTTTTTTTTTTTTGTCCCCCCCCCCCCAATGTGTATTCAGTTTAAAATATCGCAGCTAAATCTGTGACATCAATGTGATAATGGCCCCATGAGAGTGTAGCCAACAATTTTGTCATAAAGCATACCTTTCTGATAGAGGTGCAGATAAAAAACATTAATCCAAAGTACTGATTTGAAATTTGAAATGGCAAAACCTTTAAGCTAAGAATTGGGGGGGGGGGGTGCAAACAAGATTTTCTTCTATCATTTCCTGGCACCATTGCACACATTCCTGTTTCACTTTATTTTTTGAGGTGGTGGGTGATCCAAAAACCGTAGAGCTTTCTGACGTGAATTTCTTCATTAATGATGATATAACCACTGCACTTTTGAATCTAACAATATGTGCACGTTGATCTTCCTAAAAAATTGTGCTTTGCTTTCATCACATTTTCATCCATTCTTAGTGTCCTATGAGGATTAACCTGTGAGGGAATTTCCTCCTCTTCTTAACTTTGTAAACTATCGGTAAATCAGAGGTTATAAAAGTCCCAATGCAGTCTTTCAAGGTATTCCACCTCCCCTAAACTAACTTTAAATCATAGAAAATCACAGTATGACTGTCGCCTCAGATCCATCTTAGCATATTGGTAGCTTCACTCATGCATTTATATAGAAGTGCTGAGCTTTACATTGTTGGTGTGTACCCAGGTTTCTACACATTACTAGCTGAACTTCACTCTAAAGATAGGAAGACTTGCTTTGGCTTACCACAAGAAGAGCTCCTTTCCAAACACCGCCTAAGTCATATTTTAAAAATTTACAGGAAACACTGCCTTTGTTGTGATAATTTAATTTTTTAAAATGGCATTTGATGGTATTTTGTTATGGAATAGCATACTAAGGGTATTTAAAATTTTGAATTTGTGTTTGAATCCAATTTTAGCACAAAAAAATAATTATTTCCAAAATCCACCTAAGTCATAAATTTGATTGAGTAATACTATAGAATGATGACTAAATATAAGCTTTCTAACAGTCATATGACTAAATAATAACATTTTACTAGTTTTGAAGTGGAAGTAGGGTAATATAAAGTTAAAATTATCAAAACCCTTATCAAAAAATCTGATGTGTTCCATTCACATGACTTTCTCTACAACTCTGCAATAAGTTTTGTTAAAAAGCTTATGCTTCTATTTGCTTCATGCTAATCGAGAAAAAAATTAGCAGAAATAGTCTTATTACTTGCTTCCTTGTAAGTAGAAGCAGAATAAGGGAGTAACCATAGACTAAAGTGATGGTCAAAAGTTGGTTGCTATGTGACTGAAGTTCCTTTGTTTGTATGGACATGAGTTCACAATGTCCTGTATGAGAAAAGTATGTTTTTTTATAGCTGAAACCAAAATCAAGAAATATCTCAAAACCGATCAACTCCACAATAAAAATGTATACAACATAAATTATGTGTTTTAACATGGTTTATATTTTTTGTGTTGTAAGTTTTTGTCCATCTCTTATAGTTTAGCAGTTATGCAAAATTTCGCAAAATTCATCCAGAATAAAGAAGTCTTCAGAGGATATTCCCAGAAAATTCAAGATATACATTTTATTTGTCAGGTAAATATCTTTAATATACAAAATTTTAATCAAAATCATTACAGCCCTTTTTAAGAAAATCAAAATTTTCGAAAAAAGTTCCATGCAAAGAGTAGTTTGGGGTGGGGGGATTTTTCTCAAAATCTTCGCGTCACATCCCTGAAAGATAGTAAACTTAAACACCAACTTAGGTATTTTACCGACTTTTCATTTTTGAGCTATTGTGTTTACAGACACACGCACACATGGACCTTTTTCTGAAAATGCTTTTTTTGGATACAAGGCACCCCTAAAACATATATTTCTGGTGAAATCTCGGTATTAAATTTTTGGGTGGAATGCAATACCTTCTCTATACACTATGTACATAGTATGTATAGAGAAAGTAAACATGGCTCTTCCTCACTCAAACACAGCACATGTACTGTTTTACACACAATGCACTACTCAATGCCTCTTCATAGAATTCTTATTCATCACTGTTCAGGTCCACAAATTTCAGCAACTTCTTTACATCTTCCACTTTCTCACGGCTGATGTTGTTAACTCTCTGAACATTAACTGCATTTCTGAAGCTTGGAACTTGCTTCTGTTTAATACTGCAATTTGATGTGGTGTAGGTACTCCTGTGACCAATGGACTTATAGTCCTGGCAAACACAAACAACCTGTACTTCTTCACTTTCTTTCTGATTGCATCTCCTTATTCTTCATTTTTGCAACAGACTAACCTACTTACTAGCTTCAGAATAACTGAATAAATAAATCCTTCTAAATTACAAGCCATTGTTGCAATAATGACTACTATGCAACAATGGATTACATACTACGTTTGAAAAGAAAAGCTTGCACTATGACTTAGGTGGATTCTGTAGATAATATTTTCAATGACTTAGGCAGACTTTGCAAAAAAATATGACTTTTCAAACCCCATATCAATGAGATTTAAGTGAGTTTTGCAGTTTATTCAATGTTAGTATGTGCATCTTACCCATAATAATAACGTAAAAAAACTAAAAATGAAAAAAAATGGCTTAAGTGGTAGGTATTTAGAAAAGAGCTTCTTAATTCATTGTTGCCCATTCTCTAAACTTTCTCTAAGCTTGAAGAATGACCTTTGTAAAAATTATTTTTAAAATGTTCATATATTTGCACACTTAGGAATATTTGAGTATACTAATAACAGATATAATGCCATGAATCTCTACTTACCTCCTAGTCGAAGCAAATAATAAGGCACTATCACCATCATAGTGTGCTGAATCCAATATATAGATTTTTCAAATGGAAACTGGAATGTAAAATGAAAATATTTATATTAAATTAGTCTTGGAAAATTAGCTTAGTATACACCACTGAAAGCTTATAAAAACTTGTTACATAATGCAAAATACAAACAAATTCAGTTCGATAAGTTTCTAAATGAATACATTTTAGCATTTAATTTATTGCACGCTTTGTGTTTTGTGATTTATTAAATTATTACATTTAAATAAAACTTTATACATAAGTTAGTTTAATTAGCTTTGTTATAATTTGTAAAAGTAGGTAGGATCTAATGTATAATTTATGTAGTCTTTTTTGTACTTAACCTTTTATACCTATTAAGTGCATGATTTACGGCAATTATAATCAACAGATGAATAAATAAAATGAAATTAGACATTAGAGAAAGAACGATTACTACATCTGCGAAGGAAAATGTTATTCATTTATGAAATCACCCCAACAAACCAAGATCACTTTAAGGAGCTGTATACAAATTGAGGTGTGATATTAATAAATCACAAATTATACATATTTACATAACACAAGATATACCACAAAAATTAAATAATGAAATATAACAATGTTGGAAAGATAAGTACAAAGCATGAATGCAAATAATTTCCAGATTTAATAACAATGAAACTAAAGGATAAAAATGATATTATAAATAGCACAAAATTAATGTGCTTCACTAATTTTAGTTTGAATTGTATTTGTTTTAGGTTTAATTTAAATTTCTGAAAATTAGAGATATTCTTTATCTCTTCTGGTAATCCATTATAGATTTTAACTAAGAAATGCTTTAAGCCTTTTGTTCCATAATTAATTTAAATAAACTCATTAGGTATTAGTTGCAAAACTAGTTTATCTTTTGAAATATCTTTGTACTGTATAATGGAATGCACTTCTTTAGCATCTTGGAAATAGTCTAAGAATAATAATTATCTTACTCATACATACTTTACTTTAGCTGTGTCCAAAAACAGAAATTAGCACATACCTCTAGAACTTGAAGTAAATTGATTTCTCTTATTAAATTAGCAAATGCATAAAACATCAAATTCAGTCGTTTTATGGTCTTAATTCTTAAGACAAATCCAAACTTACGAATATTAAAGGAAGGTATAAGAACAAGATAAAATTCCATTCCACTTCTGAAAATTTAGCATTCTGCTTTGATAAAAAATAATGTAACATAGATGATGAAATTGTAACACCAATGAGAATCCACTGTGAAGTATTTAGGAATTATCTGAGAAGAAAAGAACTGGTGTCACCTATTTTAAAAAATCTGATGTGTTCCATTCACATAACTTTCTCTAGCTGGTCCAAATATAAAATACTATTCATCTATATCACGCTAATAGCGACAAACATTAGCAGAATTGGTCTTATTACTTGCTTTATTGTAAGTAGAAGGGAAATAAGGGAGTACATTGTGGTAAAGTGATAATCAAATCTTTTAAAAGCCAGTTGCTATAAGAAACAATTGAGGTTCAGTTTGCATTGCATGGTCCTGTTTGAGAAAAGTTAGATGTTTAAAACTCAAACCAATAACAAGGAATATTTTAAAAAATGGTAAACTCCACAAGAAAAACCTAGGAGATCTATATTTTTATGTAATAAGTTTTTGTCTACCTCTTATGGTTTAACCGCTAAGCAAAATTCTGCAAAATTCACCCAGAAGAAAGGGGTCTTCAAAGGCTATTCCCAGAATATTCAAAATATACATTATGTTTGTGATGTAAATATCTTTAATATACAGTGTTTTAATCAAAATCGTTATAGCTAATTTTGGGAAAAATAACATTTTCAAAAATTTATTCATGTAAATGGTACTTTTTGTGGGGGGATTTTTTTGTAAATCTTGTATCACATTCTTGGAAGATACTAAACATAAATACCAAGTTTAGTACTTAACAGTCTTTTCATTTTCGAGCTATGCTGTCTGCAGACACACAGACATAAGCATGACCCTTTTTCTAAAAATGAGTTTTTGTCTCAGGGGACCTCAAAACATATTTTTGGTGAAATCTCTACATTTAATTTTTGTGTGGAATAAAATACCTTCTTTAGCTACTATGTACATTGTATGAACATATGTGTTTAAGAAAGTACAAAAACTTACTTCAAACATGTTTCAAAGGGTCTTGTCTCCATCCTCAGAGGAGATTTACTGGTGAACTCATGGTACTTTCTCCAAGGACAAGAATGTGCTGCCCTTTTCTATTTTAAAACAGTGTGACAAGGACAGTAAATGAATGTGACAGATCATAAATGCTACACAAGGAGTAACTGAGCTGTCTTGTGTATCAAAAACAAGAATACACTGGACCCCTGTTAATTCAGCAATTTCCCCCTGTGCCTCATTCCCTGGAGACTTTCTCTGCTGTAGAAAGCAGTAGTAAACATTACAGGCTCCAGTGAACAACCACAATTTAAAAAAAAAAACTCCTCTGCACAAATATAAAAGATAAATTCCTCTTGTGGAAAAATCAAATATCTATGAAATAACTTGCAAGGA
This sequence comes from Hymenopus coronatus, assembly GCA_030762935.1. Classification (NCBI taxonomy): domain Eukaryota; kingdom Metazoa; phylum Arthropoda; class Insecta; order Mantodea; family Hymenopodidae; genus Hymenopus; species Hymenopus coronatus. The sequence goes on from CM060895.1 coordinate 90,273,030, forward strand.
CCTTGAAAACAATGTATAAATGAAAAACAAAAAAGAACATCAGTCAATGCTTCAAACACCACATGGGGAATGTCAAACAACAGCAGACAAATAAAGTATACAGTGCACACCAGTTTTGGAACACAAATATGATTTTCAGTGAATTAAAGCTACTAAAATCAGTCAAATCAGTTCAGAATCCAATTAAATTAACAGTTTGTAAATAAAAAAAAATCATACATTTTAAATACTGTAAGCAAATGATCTCATCTCAAAATTATCCTGCCCTACAAAGAGATATGTATAGGCTGTAACCATAAATTTTTCGGTAAATTTCCCTGGGGATGGCAGAAATTTAAAATAGTGAAGTTAAGAGTGTGATTCCAGTTTTTTCTGGCCACTGAAATGTAACAACTTTTTGTTTTGCGAGCAATAAACCTGTTTGAATCATTTAGCTCTGTCCTAAACATTAACAGCTTTTGCAGGCTTCATCCCTTAAAATATGACCACTTTAGGGCACTGGTGAACATCTTATTAGTTTATAATTTGTTAACAGAAGACAGATTAAAAAACAAGAAAGATTTAAAACACGTATAAAACATAAATACTATTCATAGAATATTTTTGTTGTCTTCTGTGCTTTTACAGCTAAAGAAATATTAATTTAAATTAATTACGTGTAGTTCAAAGTAATGACCTAACAATTTAATACTGTAAATAATTATTCTTTATATACTTACAAGACGAGTTTCTGTCCATGGGAAGGCGCAAGCAAGAAGTGCACCATTTAGGAAATTTAACTGCAGTCTATAAATGAAGGTAACAAATTTGCTGGGTGGCGCACTTAGTAAATAAATCTGTAACAAATCAGTATATAAAACTTCATTTAAGCTTCTAAATTATTACAAGAATAATTACATAATTGATCTCTTAAGTGACATTGATTTAAGAGTATTTGAGTGCCTAAACTAACTGCCTTATGTCCTTTTCAATAAAGAACTAGCTGTGTTATGTCCTTTTCAATAAAGACAGAAACAATTATGTAGAACTTCAATTTCCAAGCGCTAGTAAATATACCTGTCAGCACTATTTCCATTTTCTTCAGTGAAAGATTAAAGATATTTTACAACTTGGTTAACTTGCTAAATATCAAATTATTTGCTATATTATGAAACTTCACAGATTCTATTTTATATAACTATAACAGGAAGTTTAACACTCTGCCTGATTGTACATTTAAATCTGACTTATGATTTTTCATAAATAATACAGCTTTTTACAAATATCTCTATACACAATGGAAACAGAAACCAATGGAGAACTCCCATTCTTAGACCTAAGAATCATCAGCAATGACACAAAAGTAAACTTTGGAATCTACAGAAAACCAACTCAATCAGCTACAAATGAAAGCTAAAAATGAAAGCTACAACCCATTACCACACAAATATGCAATAATAAATAGCCTCACACATAGATTAGTAAATGTACCTATGAGCACAACCGAATTCAACAAAGAGTTAAAAACCATAATTCAAATGCAGAACAAAATGGATACAGCAAGAACCTTGTGTACAAGAAACTAAACAAAGCAAAGCAGAAAAAAACCATATAAGAAATAACTACCCTAACAGCAGGAAAAAACAATATCAACACATTCAAATAATTCACTTACCACCCCCGACCATTTAGAAAATTCAAAAAAATCTTCAAAGAACAAGACATCACCCTGGCTCCAATAAACAGATTTTCTGTCATAAAATTACTGAATTCAAAAATAAAAGATGAAATTCCACCAGGAATATATCAAATTAAATGAACAAATTCTGAAAAGTTCTACATAGGACAAACCAAAAGAAGTTTAAAAATCAGATCCAAAGAGCACTTTAGAAACCTAAAATTGAAACAAGAAGACAAATCGGCAGTAGCATTTCACTTTTGGAAAGAAAACCACAATCTAGATCCAAATCCAAAATTGCTTAAAACCATGTCAGGCCACAATGAACTCACAACCTGGGAAAACATCCTCATATGGAAAAACAAAGATCGGCTAATAAACTTTGAAATCCCGCCAGTAGACAGCTTAGTTAAGAAGTTCATCATTTTGCCACCAGAGAAGAGAGTACAAGCAAATGCAGCCAGCAATGGCAGTTGGACCCGTGAGGTTGAAAATGAAAGCATAGGCTTTCGAAACTAGTCCCTCATAATAACAATGTAAGTGACATAGTGTTAAAAAACCAACTCAACAAATTAATAAAACATATCTCTATACACTTTTACATGCAATGAAAAAGCTTAGCCAAGGATGTAGTCAGGTATATTATGTGTCTGTTTTATTACACAAAATGCAGTCTCAACCAATGCACAGAGTACAAATATATTAACAAATCTACACAGTGTCGTTATTCAAGATGTTGAATATGATTATGAAAATTGGAAAAACAGCAAGAAGCAATTTCTGTTGAAGCTATTGTCATAGCTAGAAAATTGGAAAAACAGCATGAAGCAATTTCTGTTGAAGCGATTGTCATAGCTATTGTCATCCATATCAAATTAAACCTATATTTTAATAGTTTTTAAAATAAATGTAAGAAAGCATGTTCCTAAAGAAATAGGTTTAAATTTCTGAGTGATTTCATTAGGTGTGAACCTGTTTACATCTTAAATTAAATTTATATAGTTTAAATAAAACTTTTTTAAAACTATAAGATTTATGATTTAATTTTTTTATCACACAAGCTGTGTGTAGGACAGGAGTTGGATAGGTAGAGTCAGATTTAAAAATTCAATGCAATAGCTATGGATCTCCTGGTCTCTAATCAGTTGCTCTACTACTGAGCTACCATGGAAAAATGCCAGCATGGCATTCAATTTCTCAACTGTTTCGCTGTTTCATGATAAACCACAAGGTGATTTCAAATTATTTTGAGATGACATGCCCCAATGGCGATTTACAATGTCCTAAGTACTTTAAATCCCAGGGTTTATAGTATAGCTAATTTATAGTCAATTTGTATTGATTTAATTGTTTTTTCACACAAACCATGTGTAGGATAAGAGGCTAACTTACATGGGAAAGCAATCCAAGCCAGGATAAAACTATAATTCCCTATCTAATGCAAATTTTATCCATAGTGTGGGCTGGAGTAGCTTGGTGGCCTGCAAGCCCTTAACGCTGAACTATAAGTGGGTATTCGCCATGTGAGCTATTAGTGGCTAGTCAGGACCTCAACTGTAGAGCCTCTGAATAACCAATAGAAGGTGCAAACCAACTCCCTAACCCTAAGGTGTTAGATGACCCATGCTGACGTGGTGCATGGCACATGGGAGATGTGTCATTAATGGAGCCTCTAGGATACCTAGATGACTCCCAGAGTAATTAGTCTTACCCAGATATGAGAGGCTCTGTATTTCCATAGATACCTCTAGCTAGTTGCAGGAACAACATTGGGATATGTAGTTCCACAACTGGAGGTCTCTTTGGGCAACCCCAGAGACTTTTGAAGGCAATTCCATCCCTGCAGCAAAGCATAGAGGTGGGATCTGCAATTCCTGGAGTGGATTAAGCCTGCTTAAGCTAAAGACAATACATGTACAGTTTGGGGAAACTGACTAAGGTTAGTAAAATTAAAGAAAAAGAAGGCTCCTGGGGGAGCAGAGAAAAGGAGGAGGAGAAAGATTAGATTACTGGCCCAGCAGGTGGTGGAAGGTGATCTCTCCCTCTCAAGGGACTATCCAGAAGCCACTGTGGGGCCCATTCCTGCCCTATCTGCCTCCTACAAAAGAGACAGAGGGAAGGATACTACTCAACAAAAAGGACAGCAGAACATAGAGTTTTGCATCCAAAAGCTGGAAGGGAATATATTTCCCATGATATTTCCTTATTCAGGGCCAGGTTTGTGTGTCCAGAACAGGTGCTGCAAGGGAAACCATTTGAGTGTGTGGGATGGAAGGCCAAAATAATTTCTTTCATTCAGGCTATCCTCCAACACAGTATTACTGCCTCTAGAGTGTTACATAGTAGCACAACAAGCAGGATCTGGAGGCCTTTATAATATAGGTCCTAGACTTCAGCAAGGTCATATTATGAGACTAAACTTAAAGGGTTTCTCCACGTCATTGCTTTAGCCATTGAGAAACTGAAAGTATACGTCTTTAAGACATTGGAACACATGGGCTCTGCCAGGCTTTCTAAGGACCTGGTGGCAGTCATGGTGAAAAATGAGGTGGGTGGATTGTCACAGCAAGTAGTAGTCTCATAATCTATTTCTGGCTGAAGACTGGGAGATCTATGGTTCAAATCCTGGTTATGGCATTTTTCAGTCTGACTCTATCTGTTCAACTCCTATCCTGTCCTGTCTGATTCTACCTATCCCATTTTCTTTATGATTCTGAACCTTCACCTCTTGATTACTGCAAGAGTAAAAACCTCTATTTATAGTGACTCCAATGCCCACCATTGTGTTTGGAGTAGTACAGACATCAATGGGAGAGGGGGTTAATTTTCGTTAATTTTCAGAGGGAGGAGGTCCTAGATGTGACCTAGTCTTTTACGATCCTAGAGGACTTGAAGGATAGGAGTGTTAGTTTGGAACCCTCCTTATCTGACCACAGGCATATCCGCTTTGATCTTGAGGGAAAAGGAAAGAATCACCTTTGCAGGAACCCTAGGAGGACCAATTGGGCTCTGGAGGGTGGACTTGAGAATGGATCCCAGATCAGGCCGATGAATGGTGGAAGACCTGGAGTGTTATGTGAGCTTTTCCACTAATACCTTGGTTTCTGCTTATAAAAGGAACTGCCCTCTCCTGCAGGAGGTATGGGTAAAAGAAGGTTGAGATGCTACCCTATTTTAAGAGCCATCACGCTAAAGGCATGTAGATGCACATAAAGTCAGCAAATGTCAGCCAACTCAGGATTCCTATAAGGAATCTCAGAGATGGTGTAAGAGAGAGATCTGGAGGGCTTCCAAAGAATATGGAGAAAAAATTGAGTGTTGCTCAATTGCAGAAATTGCTGGTCCTCAGAGGTGGAGTCAAGTTGGCTTCTTTGGAGGATCCCTCCAGTGCTAAGATGCAATTGGAGGGGGAGATCCAAATGCTGTGTTTTGAACTATGGATCAAGAAGTATTGTTTTTGAGGCATGCAAGCCTTTCTGCAGGAAGCCTGGCATGTGGTCCCTGAGCAATGATTCTTATGAAACTTAAATGGGCTGTCTTCATTTTTCAGCTCCTTAAAGTGCAGATGAGGACAAGGTTTTCCTTGCCCTCTTGCCATGAAGTATGTTTCTAGCCTCTGGAGACAGGTTAAGGTGGTTTTTATACCTAAACTGAGCAGACAGTGCTGTGGGCCTAAGGATTTTTGTCCTGTTCTGACATCTTTTATGTTCACATTTTGCAAAGACTAGTCAATAGGTGTTTGAGAGATGGGGATCTGGTTGACAGATCAATACATCCTCAGCAGTATGCCAACTAGCCTGGAAAATCTAGAGAATGAGCGCTCTACTAGCTATGATTAGATTGGAGGGCTGTGGAGAACTGGTCATGGAAATTTTTCTAGATATTGAGAGTGCCTTAAGTCAAATGACTCTGGGTACCATTAGGAAATGTCTGGAAGATAGAAGCATCAGTTCAATCATCTTGGAGTGGATGATGACCTCCTTGGAAGGTTGTCAAGCAGCACTAACTTCAGAGCACCAATATCCAAGACTGTCCCCAAGGAGAGTCTTTGTAGTCTCTGGTGCTGGATGATCTATTGAACCAGCATAACAAAGCAGGAATTCATGCTCAAGGCTATGAGGTTGTCATATGGACATTTTCTTTGTGGCAAATGGAAATTTTTCTAGCATGGTCTTAGAGCTCATTCAGGCTCCTTGCTTGCTATAGAGGAATGGTGTACGGAAACAGACTTGTCTGTTAATCAGGAATTGTGGGCTTCACAAGGAGGAGGTACCTACCAGGTCCTGAATCACTCAAGTATCTAGGAGATATTTTGGATGCTGGGCTGAGTTGGAAAAAGCATTTGGATTAAAAAGTTAAGAAGGGCCAGAATTCTTTGTGGGTATGTAGGAGCGCTATTGGACTGAGGTGGGGGCTAAGGCCAAAAATGGTCAGATGGCTCAAAGCACAGTTATACATGAATTGAATAACTGATTACAATACATTTATTTATTTATGGATTGTTATTGAAATATAATTTATACTGAAATTATTACACCTCAGTCATATGACATTCACTATCCTACGCAATGGTTATCTGGTGACCCATTTCAGAAATGGAGGCAATAGCTACTATGCTAGATCCACTTGATAGACATGTGATAACCGAGGCAGTCTGGACCACCCCACAGTCTACCTTAGAGATTTTGTGAACCTTCCTCTGCATTTGTTTGTGAAGGAGGTTTCAAGAGTGAATGTGCACTGCCTCTGGATAATTGGAGGTGGAGTTTTAAACTACCTCATAAAGGACACTCACTGATTCTGAGTAAACTTCAAGAGAGGTGTCCTATTTCCCTGATGGCATCGTATATAGTGGCATTTCCAACAGGAAGGAATGGGACCCAGAGGCCAGGTTTTCCCTGAAGTCTGGAAGCCAGATATGATACACTGATGGTTTATGCTTAGGAGGCAGGAAAGAGGCCAGAGCCTGTGTCCAGGCTTGCAATGCCAGCCAGCTTACAGCAGTTAAAACAAAATTCAAATTGATATGGCAAAGCCACAGGCTGTTGGACAAACTTTGAATCTATGAATATGTTATGCATGTCTGGGTTATGCAGAAATCAGAGATAATGAGATTACAGAACAGGTTGGCCAAGCGAAGAGCAGGACATGCATTTGTAGCACCTGAGCCCTTTTGCGTTGTATGAGATAACCCATTTCACGGCTTGATCTCATCTCGCTTTGGAAAATGCAAAATACCATTAGACAGGACCAAGATTTTATTCCTGGGCTGGGCGACAAACTAAGTCAGGCTCTTTTAAAGCTAGCTAGAATCAGGCTCAGAGTGGTTGTTGGCTTTCTCAATGGGTATAACACTCTGAGAAGACACTTATGCATTATTGGACTTATTGAGGACCCACGGGTAGAAAGTGCAGGGTGGATTTTGAAGCCTCCCAGCACATTTTATGTGAATGCAGGGCATTCACTTTTCACAGATATGTAATCATTCTTTTTGAAATTTGGGGATATAAGAGAGGCAGACATCATGCATGTGGTCCTATCTATTGACCATCAGACCTGATTGAAGCCTAGTTTATGAGGCACAAAGGACTCTAGAAACCAGTGTGCGAGGCCTCATATGTTCTTTTTTACTTTCTCCAGCCTGTATGTACAATGTACAGTGGATAGAGAAGGTATTATATCCCACCCAAAAATGTTACACCGAGACTTCACTGGAAATATGTGTTGAGGTCCCCTGAGTCTGCAAAAAGCCTTTTTAGAAAAAGTATGTCTGTGTGTGTATCTGTGGACAGCATACCTAAAAAATTAAAAGTTGGTTAAATACCAAACTTAGTAATTAAGGATGCGACACAAAGATTTTCAAGAAAATCCCCCCCCTCCGATTACACTTATACATGGAACATTTTAGAACCTTTTGATTTTCTCAAAATGCATATAGAACACATCAGATTTTTTAAAACAACTTTCTCTATTGGGTTGGCCTGTAGCTCACTTGGTAGAGCATCTACCTGCTGTGTGAGGGGTCTTGGATTTAAGGAAGTATCTTTTTACCCAAAAAACTGAAAATGAGATTTCATTGTAAATTCATGTTTTGAGAATTCTTAAAGGTCCTGGTGTGTGAATAACATAACTCAAAAATGAAATGCCTGATAAATGCTGAATCTGATGTTTAAGTTCAGTACAGACATGCCTTTCAAGAAAATCCTCACATCACAACCCTTTACATGGAATACTTTTCATTATATTTAATTTTCTCAAAAATGGTTACAATAATATTTATTAAAACACCATATATTGAAGGTATTTGTATGGTAAGTAAAATGCATATTTTCTATGAAGTCCTCTTCATTTGTAAAGAATTTTGACTGGTACACTACAAAACAGGCAAATTCTTACTATGCAGAAAATGTAGATCTCTTTTCAAATAATGTGTTTTATGGCATTAGACAATTGTGAGATATCCATTGTTATTGATTTTAATTTTTCCAATTCTTTGTTATTTTTAAAGTGGTCATCATTCAGTTGCTTCTGTGATGTCATGGAAAGAATATGGAATTTAAAGGTCACAATATCTTATTACTGTTTTAAATATTTGACTAGTGCTACCAACAAAATATGTAATGAAATGGATCCTGCAAATGTTTATCTCAACTAATATTAAGCAGATAGGCAAATGATCTTTCTAATAATCATTTATAGAGGCTAAATAAAAGTAAATGATAGTGGATAGAGAAAGTAATGTGAATGTAACACTATATTTTTATACAAATAAGTTTGATATTTATGTATAAAATGTTGACAGACATCCTCTAGCAAACATTTACAGACTGCTTTCTCAAGGAGTACAATTAAGATACTCCCTGAGAAAGAAGTATGTAAATCATTTATTATTGTTCATAGCTGTTGTAATTTTTAAATTAGCCGTATCTCAAAATAAGATTTTGAATTTAATGACTTCTGCTTGAACGCAGATTTTGTAATGCTTAATTACAACATCTACTACTCATGGAGTCCTAATAATTTCATAAAATGCTGTATTGTATTAAGTCACTTAAATTTTAGTAATTTTAACTCAAACTTAGATCAGTAATAAAAAAAAAAATCTGATGTGTTCCATTCACATGACTTTCTCTACATCTCTAACAAATTATTGTTAAATAGCTTATTCTTCTATTTCATGATAATTAAGATAAACATTAGCAGAAATTGTCCTTATTACTTGGTTCCTTGTAAGTAGAAGGGGAAAAATCTAATGTGTTCCATTCACATGATGTCCTCTAGCTGTTTGGCACACAAGCATTTTATTCAGAACATTAATCTGTTATTTAAAGCATGCTAATCAAGCTAAATATAAGCAGAATTAGTCTTATTACTAGCTTCCTTGTAAGTAGGAGGGAAATAAGAAAATGCACTGACTAAAGCAATCCTTTAAAAGCCAGTCGCTAAAGGAAACAATTGAAATTCGAATCTCTTTGCTGCCAGAATAAACTATTGAGAAATGAGAAAAAAGATGTCTTCCCATTTGAGAAAACTTTAAATTGCCCAAAATTTAAACTAATAATCTGGAATATCTTGAAAACGCTAAACTTTACAAAAAGATGTATATGACATAAATAGTGTGTTTTAATGAGATCTACATTTTTTGTGTAGTAAGTTTATGTATATTTCTTATGGTTTGCCAGTTATATAAAAGTCATCCAGAATGAAAAGGTCTTTAGCGGCTATTTCCAGAAAATTCAAGATATGCATTTAGTTTGTCATAAAAATATCTTATACATAGGGTATTTTAATGATAATCCCTGGAGCCATTTTTGAGAAAATCAAACTTTTCGAAAAATGTTCCATATAAAGGGAGTTTGTGGTGTGGAGATTTTCTTGAAAATCTAGTGTCGCATCCTTGGAAGACACCAAACTTAAATACCAAATTTGGTATTTAGTGGTCTTTTCGTTTTTGAGCCTCACACCCCCCCCCCACACACACGCATGCACACACACGTACCTTTTTCTAATACTGATTTTTTTGGAGTCAGGGGGTGAAATCTTGGTATAAAATTTTTGGGTGTATTACAATAACTTTCCTAGTACGTGTAGAAAAAGTAATATTTCATAGTGCTATTACTTGTGTATATAGCAGTTGATTGCATTACTACTATTCTGGACCTTTTGTTGCTATTTTCTGGTTACATCTGTGAAAAGTTTGAGCACAACATGTGTAATACTACAACTGTTCAAACAATCTGATGTTAAAATCACATGACTTTCTTACCTATTCTTTAACCTTCACAAGCATGCCTAGTGGGGTGGAGGTTGAGGGTTGATTTAGAAAAGAAATTAGAAACTATTAGTGGATCATTCCGATATATAGTGGGTATTTTCATTTTTGATCCAATGACAAAAAAAAAAATCCCAACTTTTGTAACATGTTTTTTTTTTTCTCTTTTTTTTCCATGGAGACAATATTTTTAATGCTTTTGTACCATTTAAGTAAAGTATAATATTATACATTTATCAACAGTAAAAATTACATGTAATTAAAGTATCAACATATGTACTTTCTCATTTTCCCTCTCAAATATTTTTTAGTCAGGCAACTCTTCTTATTAAAGGTTTATTCTTATTTTAAATGGCATTTTATTTATGGATGCTCTATGGGTGGTTCTCAGCGTCCCAATCTACACTGGGTGTGGTTGACCACTTAAGTTTGCTCAGAGGCCTCTCTTATCAGGCTAGAGGTTCTTTTACATGCTGTTAATCTACAACACAGGACCAATGGCTTTACTTCCCTTCCAAAGGAAGCCATGCTAAGGATTTTTACCCCGAAAAAATCTGTTGTCCTCTGCTGGGTTTGAACCCAAGACCTTGGGTATATGAAATTAGCATGGTAACCATTACACCATGGAGGACGACACTCTTACTTGTACTTCATACTAATCAAGATAAACATTAGCATAACTTTTTACTACATAATTTTCTTATAAGATCAAGGGAAATAAGGGATTACACTAGGCAAAAGTGATAGTAAAATCTTAAGACCTGGTTACTATGGTTTGTGTGTGGCCTTGAAATTCTGTTCTATATGCATGACAAGGATTAAAAAAAGAATAAAAATGACTACTTCTCACTCATAATCATGTTTTAACAAGGTTTACATTTACTGTGTAGTAAAATTTTGCCTTTTCTGTTACAGTTTACAAGTCATCTTGAATGAAGAGGCCCTCAGAGGCTATTCCCACAAAATTCAAGAAATATGCTTTATCATGAAAATATATTTAATGTACAGCATTTTAATTTAAATCATTAATAACCATTTTTGTAAAAATAAAAAAATTCAAAAAATTTGCCACAAACAGTAGGTTTGGGGTTGGGGGGTTGTCCTGAAAATGTTTGTGACATCCTTGGAAGGTATTGAATTTAAATATTAAAATTGATGCTTAGCCAACTTTTTTGTTTTTGAGTTATGTTGTTCAAAACGCACCCACCCACACCCACACGGATCTGTTTTTAAAACTGCTATTTCTGGATTCAGGGATCCTCAAAACTTGCATTTCCAGTGAAATCTTTTTATAAAAATTTTGAATGGAATGTAGTGTCTTCTGTACCTACTATTACATGGTAAAGAAAGTAAAAAAAATAGTTTTGTTAGAGTTTGGTAAATAAATATGAGCATGAGAAAGACCTAGAGAGGGAGAGAATACACTACTGGAAATGGAGTTTTATTTATGGATGCTCTTTAACTGCTGTGGTTCTCAGTGTCCCATTCTATAGTGGGCATGAAAGACTGCTTAATTTTCCTCAGAGGCCTCTTTATCAGGCTTGAGGTTCTCTTACATGCCATAAATCTATAACATGGGACCAACGGTTTTACTTCCCTTCTACGAGGGAAGCCATTGCTAAGGATTTTTATGCTGGGTTTGAACCCATGTCTTGGTATATGCAGTTAGCATGGTAACCATTACACCACACTAACATGAATGGAAATCGGGTTTTATTTATAGACGCTCTTTAACTGCTATGGTTCTCAGTGTGCCATTCGACAATGGGCGTGAAAGACTGCTTAATTTTACTCAGAGGCCACTTTTATCAGGCTTGAGGTTCTTTGATGTGCCATAAATCTAAGACATGGGAACAGTGCCTTTACTTCCCTTCCAAAGGAAATCATCCAAAGGATTTTTATGACCAAAAAAATATATCATCCTCCACTGGGTTTGAACCCATGACTTCGAATATGCAGTTAGTAACCCTTACACCACATTAACATCAATGGAGTTGCATGGTCTTTTTACAAAAATATGCATGCGGTTACTAGCCTGTTATTTCATAGTAGCATACTGTTCGTCCATCAGCTTATGATCTAAGAGGAATGAAGGTGGGAGCAAGACACCCTATATTATTACACATCTCCACTACTTTTGTTATGCTGCAGATATTGCTTATAATGCCAACTTACTCTAATTTTATTTACACTATGCTCTGCTGACTTCTTTTAAATCATAACACCTTAAAGGTAGCATGTTGAAATTCTATATCTGTAATGTCCAAGCCAAATAAAGAAAGTTGATAGGTTACATTCACATTGCTCGCTCAATCTATTCTTATACAAAGTACTCTTACAAAAGCTTTCTCTTCTATCTACTTCATGCTAAGCAAAATAAACATTTACCTAATTTTTTTTTTTTTTTTTTACATATTTCCTTTTAGGTACAAGGGAACTAGGGGAATATAGTAGGCTTAAACAACAGTTGGTCACCATAGTGGCTTTGAAATTCCCTTCTATTTCATGAGGGGAAGAGGGATGAATAGGGCAGGGGAGAGAAGGGAATGGAGGGGGGGAGACAAGGGAGAGAGAGAAAGGAAAAAAAAAAAATTATTGGAAAATGCAAACCATAAAAAATATCTCAGAAATGGTTTGAAAAATATATATTTTACATAAATTATTACATAACATGGTTTAGCTGGAATTACTTGCTTGCTGACTCACTGAATTTCTGTAAAGGGTACAAAATGGCGTGTTATTTATGGATGCTCTTTAACTGTTGTGGTTCTCAGCGCCCCATTCTAAATTGGGCGTGAAAGACCACTTAATTTTGCTCAGAGGCCTCTCAATCAGGCTTGAGGTTCTTTTATGTGCCCTAAATCTACGACACAGGACTAACGGCTTTACTTCCCTTCCGAAGGAAGCCATGCTACGGAATTTTACACCCGAAAAAAATCCATCATCCTCCGCCAGGTTTGAACCCTCGACCTTGGGTATATGAAGTTAGCATGGTAACCACTACACCATGGAGAGCAACACTGTAAAGGGTCATGAGATGGTTGATAAATATATGAAGATTACATTACCCCTACCAGTTAAAATGACAATTGCAAGTAATATTGAAACAATGACACGCTCACCACATCATATGCTTTTGTTTATCCTTGTATACTTACTATATAAGCAGATCTTCTCAGGTTAAATTTTAGATTTGTGATAAAGTTTCAAAATAATATGGCATATTCCTTACATTCAGGAGTCAAATAAATGTGATTGGTTTATGGAAATACTAAACCACATCTGCCACATCCAAACCTCACCCCATACCTACTACTAAACAATTCACTTAAAGGGGATGTTAGCAAATTTGTTAAAAAAAAAAAAAAAGTTTGTGTACATGCTGCAAAGAAATTTTGTTTGTTTTCCCACCCCTAAATTCATTAAAAAGAAATGAAATACCTTAGCAGTGCTTCTACCTGCATTCAGGCATGCTGTACCCTGATTAACATAGGTCCTCTCCATCCTAAACCACAGGACAGATAGAAACACTCAGTGGTTCAAGTCACACTCCACCAATAGCATATTTGTGGCATGAAATAGAGGCTGTCTTAATGGCAGAGAGTAGTTTGACTCATCTGAAATTCAGTTTTCAGCCAGTATATATATCGGGGGCCAGGGCTAAATAAGTCCGCGTGAGTTACAAATTATACTTTAATTAAAAATCTAACATTGCTTTCAGAGAGTAAATGCATATATTAATGCAATTAAAATTTTTGATGTGAGAAAATTAGGTGTTAAATTTAGAGAACATAAAGTACAATGAAAGGTATAATTTTGTCATTTAAGTTTAACGAGAGGATTAGCATGAGTAAAGTTGTCTGCATCTCCTAAAATAAAAGGGATAAAATAATAAATAAAATGATTAACCTTAAAATATCTTTAGATGTAAAGATGAAAAGGAATTTTATTAACATTGTAGGGAAAAAAAAAAAAAACTAAGGAAAGACACATGCATGCCATTTTGTTCTTAAAATAAATTCATTATAAATAAACAATGAATGAATTTGCTATCTTGAATGTCACAAGTACTAAGTGACATTTTATGGTACAAATACTAGCAAACTAAGGCTGGCAGTGTGAATACATCAATAACAAAACTTCAAAACAAAAGTTATATTTCTGCACAGCTTTATAGCAAATGGCATTGTTTTACAAGCTTGCAAGACTGCGTATATCAGAGCAGTATCTTCTTAAGTATTTTCTAACAGTGTACAGTAAAAAATTCTACGCAGCAGATTTTTGAAAATAAATTTAAAGGATTTGTTTTTTCAAATAAAAACTTAAAACTTTTTATTTAAAATGTTATTAATAGCTTAATCAAAAATTTGCTGCTTTCAATTATCATCACATTTCACATTGGTAATGGCTGTTCTGCCGTTTTGTATACTGTGTGCCTACTTTTGAAAATTAGATTTACCTACATTTATTCTTTGAGTTCCAAATTAATTCAAATCAGTTACAACTCCTTTTTTAGAATATTTGAATTATTAGCATGTACAACTCTTTGTGGACTGCTTCCATGGTTAAGTGGTCACCTGACTTCTCATCCAGAGGGCCCAGGTTTGCTTCCCAGCCAGAGTGGTGAAATTTTGCTTTAACCGTTATCATTTCCTACACCCCACACAGCCTGAAAGTATGCACGTAAGAGTGAATTTGCCTGTTTGAAAACAGAAATGATTATAAAACCCCATGTTAAAGGACCTACAGTCAACAAGTTGTTTCACAAGTCAAATCCCCGATATGCCCATTGATAATAAAGGGAAGTATACAAATGAAGCAATTAAAAAAGAAAACTCATTAAGCCTATAAGATTCAACTTTTTTATTAAAGCCACATTTTTAAAAGTGATCCTCTTTTTGTAAATAAGGGTGACTGAATGAAATGGTAGTTGTTGGATATTTTAAAAGTTATATGCAAAAATCCATTCTTATTCCATAAAATTTGTTTGTTTATATTGTCTCCTTGGACAGATGAGCAACAGGATTCTGCTATTACAGCATATTATAAGAATGGCTATTTTGACAGTATTACAATATCCATTGCAATAATGCAGTACTATCAGTCCTTGCATTAAAAATGTGGGTTCGATCCCAAGTGACCGCATGTGAGATTTGTGGTGGATAAAGCGGCACAGGGGCGGGTTTTCTCCGGGTTCTCCAGTTTCTCCTGCCATCGCATTCCACTGGTGCTCCATCTTCATCCCATCTATCAGTGTCATCACCTGCGATGCCATAAGTAGTAAAAGTGGGTGTTAAACACTACCTTGAAGAAAAAAAAAAATGGTAAGCACTAAAGAAACATACAGGTAAGCAACTATTTGAAGGCTTGTGTTGAAGATCCTGTGACAGTATATTAGCCCGCTGTGTATTTTACTAGTTTAATTACTATTTTTGCACAGGTTTCATATAGGAAATATCTGCTTCAGTAGCCAAGACTGAGCAGATTGAAGAACACAAAACCTTAGGGCAAAGAAGTTGCTATTGTGCACGCCAAGGTTACTTTCCTTGTTAATGCTAGGAACACAATTGCCTTTGTAGAGTAAGATTTTTAGCGCATTTGAGACATAACGGGGTAATTTTTAGAGTAGGTTTTGTCTCCTAAAAGTTAGCAGCTAGGGACTTTTTCATTATAAAAAGCGGCCACATGAGTCGAATAGAAAGAACTTACAAAGTTAGTCACGTGACGTTATTTTTGTGCTTCTTTTCAGTCAATCAGGAATGAGTTCAATATTGGAGATTATAGGTATTTAAGCGATGCACTTACAAGGAATTAGGTTATTGTGATTATTGTTGCTGTTACTGCTTACCCTGCATGTTAGACGCATGATGCTGTACACGGTACCCTATAGGCTGTACTTTGTACGTGAACGTAGCGGTGTGAGAGCCTAAGTATGTGATTTTATTATGCAAGATATTGTAGTTATTGCACGAGTTGATTTGTCGCATAACAGAAAAGTATGCAATAATTACCAATGACCGTCAAAAACAAGACCTTAGTAAACAACAGAAAGCAGCACTAGTTATTATTATTTCTACATCTTCAAGAATTACTATGTCAGGAGTCGCTCGTAGGATTAGTGCCTCAACAATCAACAAAGGAGAATAAAAGCATTAATTCAGTGGAATCCAAAGTGAAGTACTTCTATTTTTAAGTCTACCCCATGTTACATACCCCAGTCATTCTTTCTCCCCTTCAGTGAGAGTCAGACTCGTGCTCTACATGGACAAGCAGAGCCTGTGCATCAAAGGAATTTTCAGAGGTATGTACACATATGTTTATAGAGTATTTCACGGGTGCTAATCCAGACTGACTTCGAGGTAGACAAATGGATGGCAAATTATTGGCGCAAACAACGAACAGCTACAATCCTTATATCTTAACAGGAAAATTTTTAATATTTTTATGTTTCTTTTATTATATTTTAAATCCCTTAATTATTAAAATATGCAAACAAAAAATATTGATGCTACATTTGCATGGAATGTACGTAAAAGTCAACCATAATTTACATATCTCTGGGAAACATCAATACCATAAGAGTTGCTATGACCTGCAGTCCTATATATTCTGCTCGTCATTATGTAATTTTATTTGGCTTGTCAAACATTAATGTACAAAGTGTTCTACGTAAGGGCTTATAATTGCATCCATACAAAGTCTCAAGTACTGCAGACATATAGAGATGCTGATAAATTACAATTACTAACAATTCTTGGATCTCACAAATTTGTTAAAAAAATGTGTTAGTTAATGACACAAGACTTCCAAAGCAGGCAGAAGTTTCATGGTACAAGGTCAGGACTGTAGGCTGGATGGTCAAGCAATTGGATTTTAAATATCTTGCCAATGTTTTATGAGGAGATGCACTGTTACACGAAAGCAACAGCCTCAAATTCCTGTTTTTCGATGCTGCAGCCTCAGCTCTTCAAATAAAGAACTCAAAACATAAGAGTCATAGTATTGTCCATTTATTGTCATTCCTTCTGGCATACAGTCAACCACTAATGGTCCTTCTTAGTTGAACAGGGTGAACATTTGCTTCCAAGAATGAGAATCTTGTCTAAGAACAACTGATCTTGGAACATTATCATTTACCAAGATAATTTTGAGCTTTATTTGGTGTGGTAAAATAATAAAATCAACTTTCATCACCATCGCATGCATCTGTCAAGTATTTAGGACCATTAGATGGAAACATCTCAGCGGTTTCCTTACATATTCCTTTCTCATCTTCTCTTCATTGATTAAAGAATGTAAAAGCACATCTTTCACAGATTGTTTGCAGCTTTAAAAGTTCATGGAGTATAGAGTCAATGCTGCCAATACTAATGCTGACTTCCATACTTAGTATTTCAACAGTAATATGTCGATTTTCCTGTACCAAGTTCCTCACTCTTAGAATTGCACTTTCGTTCACAATTTCCCAAGGATGATCATAATGAGGGTTGTCTTTCAAAGTCTCTCATCTTCCTTTAATTGATTGAATCCATCTTGCAATGATATCAAATGAATACACTCGATCATCATAAACAGCTAACAATTCCCATTGGATATTTTTTGCTCTTTTACTGAATTGTAGCATATGAAAATGTAGAATCTAACGTACTCTTTATAAATATCCATGATTTTTCACCAGCTATATACATAGAACTGAATTCAACTGTGTATGCATATTTTAATAGCTTAAGGTAAATTTTTGCCAGCCATATGAGGGATACTATTTATATTTTGAGCCTTGACAACACTGATTGCCATCTGATGTTTTCACTGGAAAGTTTGACATTATTGACCTCAACTTACTTAAGATATTTTGTTAAAAGAGCATTATTTGTATTGTTTACAGTGTCAGAAAAAAGATGGAATATATGGAAAAATTGTTATATAAAATAATGCAGAAAATAGAAATGAAAATAACTGTGGATCCTTTATTAGTTTTTTTTTTCTTTCCAACTAAAAGTTTAAATTCTTATGAAAATGTTTGTGCAATGATTATGATTTGCAACGTGGATTATCAATTTAAGAATGCATTGATCAACTGACTACTGCATTTGATGATGAGGCTCCATTCTTTGCCACTGTGAAACACTGGTGAAACTAGTTTAATCATGACTGCCCCCCTCGATCACTGACAAAATTTGCGAAGGTCATCCAAAATCAGTTGCCATGCCAGAAAACATTGATGCTGGGCAAAAACTGATAGCGCAGGTTTGTCATGTTGCAAACTGTGAGATAGAGACAACTCCAGGCATTAGTTCCACAGCATATAAAATATTGCATGATCATTTAGCATGAAAAAGGTTTGCCTCATTGGATCCCCACATGATTTGATACAATCTCAAAAGGATGCTCGTGTTGACTGGTGCACACAAATACTGAAGAAATACAACTGTGGGTTTTCTAAAGATGTACACTACTGCTCAAAAGATTTGAACACACCTCATTTTTAGCGTTTATTGAAACAATGGAATAAAAACAATATAGTTTGTAGTCACAACGGTATATTTAATGAAAATCAGCAATACCTGTTAGATTTTGCTTTCTTCAAAGTAACCTCCCCTTGCTTTAATTACAGCTGCTCAAACTCTGGGCATTCTTTCTATTAAGTGCGCCAGTGTATCTTCAGAAACATAGCTCCATATGTTGTGCACATGACTCCACAATATATTTACATTAATGGGTTATTTCTTTCTTACCTCTCTGTTCACATGATCCCAAAGTAGTTCAATAGGTTTGCAGTCAGAACTTTGAGGGGACCAAACCATGTTCTTCAAGACTTGTGTCTCTTCCAGTCGTTCAACGTATCTTCTACAGAGTATAGATGTATGTTTGGGATGAACCCCTTACCAATTAACCACATCCCAGATGGTTTGGCATTGCTTTGGAGAATATTCTGATAATGCTCCTTCTTCATCATTCCTTCTATTTTCACAATATCGCCTGTCCTATTGCCAACAAAACAACCCCATACCAGCACTGAACCACCTCCATGCTTGACTGTAGGGGATATCACTGAGGTGCCATGCGTTCACCTTTTGCACGTCGAACAAACTGGCGACGTTTTGAGCCAAATAGCTCAAACTTAGATTCATCAGTAAATAGTATCTTTTTCCGCTGATCAACAGTCCAGTTTACTTGTCACTTGGCCCATTGTAATCTTTTCTGTTTATTGACAGTTCTTAATATGGGTTTCTTTGTGGAAAAGCAACCATTCAGATGTGCATCTCGAAGTCATCTCTTCACTGTAGAAACACTCACAGATTCATCCCTCAACTGGTTCAGTTCTGCTGTCAGCCTGGGTGCTGTTTTGAAACGATCACGTTTGCTGGTCACTATTAAAGGTTTTTCCTCAGTTTTCGAGGTCACCCTAGGCCTTCCTTTTCGATACGATCCTGATTGCTATTTGTAGTTACATACCTCTTTACAGTGTAATGGACACTTTCCAAGGAAACGTGTTCTTGTGTGGCAATTTGACGCATGATGTGGCCTGTTTTATGTAAGCTGACTATTGCAACATGTTTTTCTGCTGAAAGCTCTCTTCTTTTATTAATTTCAGACTTTTCAACTGCACAATAACAATGTGTACCATTTACCTGCTTATGAAGCACTTAAGTACTGTTTGCAGCCAATACCTATGTACAGATGTCTGTGAACGACATCTAGGGAATCATAGACATACTATGACATCCAAAACAGCATTAAGGTAATTGTTTCTATAAGGTCCAACAGATGCTACATTTTTAAAATGCACATAATTGACAAATAAAAGGTGGCATAACAAATTTCAATTATGTCTCCATGGATTTTTAGCATTTATAACATGATATTGGCTTTGTTTGCCGTTATACACTTGTTAATTGCAGCAAAACAGGATGTTCAAAAACTTTTGAGTGGTAATGTATATAAGATTATAACAAGTGATGAATCATGAATCTATGCGTATGGGCAAATATATGAGCATATGAGCAGTCCACAGTGTGGGTATTTCAAGATCATCCAAATTTAACAAAAGTTGTTTGCATTCAAAGCACTTTGAAGCAAATGGTCACCATTAAAACATTAATCGGAATGCACAGTGAAGTAACTAATCAATTAAGAGTAAAAACATAATTTTCACAGTGAGCCCAAGTTATTAAAATTGTACAGAATCCAATTGGATTAACAGTTTGGGAAAATCCATTAAGATCATAAATGTTGACATATCACAAACAAATGGACTCATCTCAGAATTCATCTATCCAGAAGAGAGACCTCCACATGAGTTTATCAGTGAATTGTCATTGAAATTGGTGGCAACAACCACCGAAACATGTCCGAAGTAAGTTACTTTATTTCAAGAGTGAAGTTTGAGTGTAATATGTTTTACTCTTAATTAAATGGTTGTCTGTTTTTTCAGAAAAACTGGTCATGTGGCAACAGTGTCTTTAGAGGAACATAAAATGGTCAATTTTGAATCATAGACAACTATTTGTTTTCTGAAGCCTTTGGTGAAATAAGCAAAACAAACAAGTGCCACATTGTTCTTTACCACAACAATATGAGCACTCACACATGTCGTCTAACAACCAACTATTTGAACACTCAAAAACTTGAATTGATGACTCATCTGCTGTACATTCCTGCTAATGATTTCTTTTGTTTCTGAACATCAAGAATAAATTGTGTGGCCGATTTTTGTCGGCAGAAGAGGCCATTGATGCATTCAAAAACTTGTTTTGGAGATGTCTCAAGCAGATTGGAAAAAATGCTAAGACATGTGGTTTGAACATATGCAAAAGTGTATTGATCGTAAAGGAGAATATTTCAAGAAACAATAAAGTAATTTTCAATGACAAATTACTGTTCTTTTTTATTATTAGGCTCAAAATATACTGTCCCTCATAACATTTTTCTAACAGTTTTTGTACAACAAAACTGGTCAAAAATGTTTTGAATGCCCTCACATTAATGTAGAAATAAGATAGATTTTTCAGTATACTGCAAGTTTTAATCAGAGATCTTGAAACCAATGTGGTAGTACCAAATGGTCAACTGTAATTGTATGTATGCATGATTTGCTTGCACTGCACTACAATACCTTAATATTTACACTAGCTCACTAGTAGTGAATGACATGCTCAAGGCTATGTTTTACTGGCTGTGAATAGTTGCTACCTTATGTTCTTGCTATAAAGACTAGAGTAAGTTTATTCTGCATCTCAAAAGTGAAAGATGATTGAAATAGGTAACCATCTGTATTTTGTGTAAATTAGTATACCTGTTACTGTTCTTACCTTGTTATTGGTTTAATAAATTGCCTACCAAAAAGTTCATGCTAGAACAAAGAATTTTTACTTTCTCTGACAAGCAAGTACAAAGTATATAGTAAATAGAGGAGGTATTGCATTCCACCCAAAAATCTGATCCCGAGATTTCACTGAAATTGCATGTTTTGAGGCTCCCTGAAACCAAAAAGAAGAAGGTCCAGAGCATGTCTCTGAGGACACAATAACTCCAAAATGAAGAATTATTAAATACCAAACTTGGCATTTAAGTTCAATATCTTCCAAGAATGGCACAAATATTTTCAGGAAAATCCCTCCAACCGCAACTAACCTTTACATGAAAACTTTTCCGTAAATTTTTATTTCTTAAAAATGGCTCTAATCCTTCTATTAAAATAACATATGTTTAAGATATTTTTGCAACAAACAAAATGTACATCTTGAATTTTCTGGCAATAACCTCTGCAGACCTTTTCATTCTTGATGACATGTATAATGGTAAACCATAAGAGATAGAAAAAAAACTTACTTAAAACATATATGTAATTAATATAAGTTTTTTTTTTTTTAGAGTTAACTGTTTCTGAGATATTCTTTGTTTCTGGTTTCAATTTTCTCAAATGGGAAGTAATCTTTTGTTTTATATCTCTTTATTTTATTTCTGAGCATACAAAGAGAATTGAATTTCAATTGTTTCATATAGCGACAAGCTTTTAAAAGATTGACTATCATTTAGCCTGATGCTTTCCCTTATTTCTCTTATAAATAAGAAAGTAAGTAATAAGAATATTTCTGTTAATGTTTAAATGTGATTAGGATGGAGCTAGAATAAGCTTTTGTAAGAATAATTTGTTGCAGAATAAGTAGAAAAAATTATGTGAATGTAAGCACATCAGATTTTTATGTATGATATAAATGTGAAAACTGATTTTTGTAAACAGGTGTGTGGACAATTTCAGAGATATTTCCTAGTATTCCAGTTCCAAATAGATAATACTGTCAATTTATAGTTAATACGTTCAGGACAATTAGTTTATTAAGTCTAAACCTAAGAAGCATTACATATCTATAAATAGTGAAACACCTCGCATCACATAACATGTGCTAGAGGTTTTATAGTTTACCTGCATAAGGGACCCTCAATAATCTCATAAGTGTCTTTGCAGAGCGTTAAGTCCAATGTTATAGCCCACTCTGAGTTTATTTTAAGTTAGGTTCAAAAGAACTTTATGTAGTTTACCATCAGACCCCAGAATCTGTCTGGTGGTCATTTTCTTTTTCCAAAATGAAGTCTTACAGTAGTAAGCTGGGGTGTCTCCTATTTGGCACCTCCGGGAGACATAACGCAAGGGATTCAGGTCTTACAAATACAAGACTTGCTTCCTGTTTAGCTACTTGGTCCACAATCTCATTGCCCATTGCCTGTAATACCCATATGACCAGGAACCTAAAGAAGTGCAACCTGATTGTAGTCGCAAATTATGTCCAACATCCTTTGATATTTCTATAACTGAATGTTGTTTTAACCACAGTAAGGGCTTTCAAAGCTGTCCAACCGCATGACAAGTTGTAAATGTCCCCTTATCTGCCTGGCATGTTTAAAATATGCATGCCACAGGCTAAGATGTCATATATATATATGCCTGGAACACAATAGCAAATCTTCCTAGCGGAATAGTAAAGTCTGATTCCAAGGTCCCTTAAAGTAAAAACCATCAGTTTACCATGTCTGGCTCTCAGCCTTCAGGAGCATTTAGAAAGTACTTTTGTACTAATTTATTCTACGTTGGCAAACATGTTACCCCCAAAATTTTTAGTTACTGGCCACTGACATCTAAAACAAACAATTCATGTTTCTGATGTCATACTGTTTATCCTGAAATAGGTCTTTTTGTTGTTAAAATTTTACACATTAAGCATTAGTGATTACTTGATTAGTGTACAGTGCAAATTTGAGAACACACTGTGATTTATCAGAAAGAATATAAATCAACTGGAGCATTTAATGTAATGCTGGCATTTTGCTATGTTGATTAAAGCAGGTACACGCAAAGCTTTAGATCCATGGTTATAATTCCACCTATGGTACTGAGCTTTTTAGACCGATTTTCTACATTTCCAAACAGATTTGTCTCAAACTTTCAAATGAGTATTTTAAACTTTCATGTCTGACCCATATTGCAATAAAAAAAGTGGTTGTCATGATTTCTACAGTAACTCTCATAATACTACTTGCCATTTTTAGACTCTACAATCTATATTAAAAACTACAAGTAATTAAAACTCCAGATTACTTACCTTTTAGTTAGCTTGCTTACTTCCACATTTTTCTCTAAACTATTAATCATACCAATTGAATATATCTATTACTTTACTATTCTATGGATCAAAAATCTAGATTTTAATTTTTAAAAATAATTTGAATCTAGATTATAAAAAGCATTTAATCATAAACAGTACATATTGAAGGAGATCCACCTGCTAATCCGTTCTGTTTTTGGAGTGGGGGAAGAGAGGGTTTTCAGATATTTACATTAACATATTTACATGCAAAAGAGTATTTGTTGAACACAGTGGGGGGGGAGCCATTAATTTCTTCGCAATGACGACTTAAAGGAACCAACCTGAACAAATACCCAATATTCTATCCCTACTTTCCGTTGGTGCAGCTGTTAGTAAGCATAATTTTATATGCTGAACTAAAGGGAGGAGCTACTCATCAATCAGCACTGGTCAGCTTGATGAGTTAATGACCGAATTTGGTATAACTTTCCTGAATCAAATACCAAATTCCCTCTTTACTCTAACCTATCCAGTCCTCTGATTCTTCCTTCGACTCTGACAGTGTTAGAGCACTTGAGCCCTGTTCCTCCTAATCTCTCTTTTTTCTTATCCTAATGCTGACCTGCTACTGCATTAAAATTGTCCTCCAGTGGCTTGAGGGAAAGTTGGTGATCAACACGATCTCCAAACTAGGTCTAATAGACCCGTTGTCCAACAGCAAGTGTGGTCCGTCAGACTCTCTGAGTTGTGTATGAATGAAGTAATTACCAAAACATTAAAACATGGTGTTTGCTTAAATTGATTACAATTTGTCATTTTCACTCCTATTGAAATGAGTACTATTAAGGTAAAATTATCCAGAGTAAAAAAGTCCAGCAATTGAATATCTAGGCAGGGACTACTTTAGTGGTACAGGAACCAATTAACATTTTACAGTGGAATGCTGGTGGCATAACATCAGCTAAGAAGACTGAACTAGCCAATATACTTTCAGATAATAATGTAGATATCTTCATTATTCAAGAAGCAAACCTTAATGCTGATCAATTAAAATTCTTTGATTTTAAAGGGCTTAGTATCAAACTCTCACCCAAAGGCAGACAAATCAGTAGCAGAATTCTTGCAGGTATATCAAAGAAATTACAAATTTCCAAATCAAAAAAGAAATAGATGATCATGACAAATTAGAACTAATAAGAATTGAAGTGTGGAAAAACCAACATTTTAAAATCTTCAGTGCTTATAAGCCACCTAACAATCTTCTTGATTTAAACCTGTTACATATACAGCCCAAAACTATCATAATTGGCGACTTTAATGTTCACGCCCAACTTTGGGGCTGTAATGACACAAATCAACCTGAAAAATGATCATGGACCTCCTACTTTCATACATCATTCTGGTTCTGCAACAAATTCACGATAAAAACAAGAAAAAAATAACTGAAGACCATGGATCTGGCCATAGAATCGTCATTGCTTCTATCAACCTCCATCAAAAATGCAGAAAAGCACCTCACAATAACAAAACAACCTGGAATTTCAAGAAAGAGGATGGAATCTATTTACACCAGAGCTAGACAAATATCTCAAGGCCAACACACCACTAATGGAAAATACAAATTCAGATAGATTGAACAAATATTTTTGTGAATCTATTCTTATAATTTCAAAAAAACACCTCTCATGAGGCAAACCAAAAAAATATACCCCATTTTAGATGGGAAATCTAAATCTATTGAAACAAGATAGAGATGAAGCAAGAACCAAAGTGGAACATAGTAAAACTCCAGAAGATACTCAAGATTGGAGGAAGAAGACTGCCATTCTTAAAAATGCAATTATAACAGAAAAAAAAAGAACAGTTTTAATAAATTTATTGAAAATATAAATTACAGAACTGATAGCTCTAAAACATAAAAATTTCTGAAAAATATTTTTAATACATAGGAAAACACTGATCAACCTATTATTTTCAATAACAAAACATTAACAGATACTAGAGATATAGCAAATGTATTCAACAAACACTACTCAAACTCCCACAGATTATATCCCAACATTAAAAAATCGGATGTGTTCCATTCACATGACTTTCTCTACATCTCTGCAACAAATTATTGTTAAAAAGCTTATACTTCTATTTACTTCATGCAAATCAGAAAAAATAGCAGAAATAGTCTTATTACTTGCTTCCTTGTAAGTAGGAGGGAAATTAGGGAATAGCATAGGTTAAAGTGATAGTCAAAAGCTGGTTGCTATGTGACTTGTTTGCATGGACAGGAGTTGACAAATTCCTGTAAGAGAAAAGTATAAGTTTTTCAAAGCTGAAAGCAATAACAAGGAATATCTCAAAAACGATCAACTCCACGAAAAAAATTTATGTAACATAAATTGTGTTTTAATGTGCTCTACATTTTTTGTGTGGTCAGTTTTTGTCTATCTCTTACGTTTAGCAGTTTTGCAAAATTCCGAAAAATTCATCCAGAAGTCTTCAGAGGTCATTCCCAGAAAATTCATGATATACATTTTATTTGCTAGGTAAACATCTTTAATACACAATATTTTAATCAAAATCGTTAGAGGCATTTTTGAGAAATTCAAAATTTTCGAAAAAAGTTCCATGTAAAGGGTAGTTGGGGGTTGGGGAATTTTCTTGAAAATCTTTGTGTTGCATGCTTAGAAGATACCAAACCTAAACACCAAGTTTGGTTTTTAATGGACTTTTCGTTTTTGAGCTATACTGTCCACAGACAAACACATACACTCACACGGACCTTTTTCTAAAAATGTTTTTTTGGACTCAGGGATTCTCAAAACATGTATTTCCGGTGAAATCTCAGTATCAACTTTTTGGTTGCATTACAATGTCTTCTCTATACACTATGTACGTAGTACGTGTAGAGAAAGTTAAAAAACTGGTAAATTTATCAAACAGGAATTACATACACATACACATAATAAAACCAATATCACAAGACCTGAAATATTCCATCAAAATTTTACTTCTAAAGAATTAACTATAGCTATACAACATTTAAAACCCAAGAAGTCTCCTGGTCCCAACCAACATTCATGCAGAATTTCTGAAACATCCATCTACAATTTAACATGGAACACCTCAATTCCTGCAGCTTGGAAAAATGCAATCATTGTACCAATTCTCTAAAAAAGGGAAACCTGCCAATAATGTTAATAGCACTGTTAAGCAAGATAGCAAAGCCAAGGAGTTAATGATCTCTAACAGGTTAACTTGGTATTTAGAATCTCAAAATCGTTTATCTCCAAGACAAGCAGGTTTTTGACAACTGCACTCTACCAATGAACAAATCATTCGTCTCAGCAAGAAATAAGATACTGTAGCAATATTATATGACTCTGTTTGGAGAAACAAATTATTACTAAAACTCCAGAAATTAAGTATCCCAAACAATAGGTTCAGATGGATAACAGAATTCAGAGATTCACTACTACTAAATTCAAAACTCACTCTCCAGTTACAGACAAACATATCGAGATTTGCCTCAGGGTGGTGTCCTCAGCACTAGTTATTTCATATTTATATAAATAATTTGCCTTCCATGTTAGAGGAATCAAACATGAAAACAGCATTATTTCCAGATGATATAGTTTTGAGGATCTCTGGATCTTACAGACACAAAGACAAAATTCAAAATTCTGCTGTTAAAAGCTTTAATTCAACTACATGAATGGAACAAAGCACATTTAATGACTCTTAATACAAGTAAAAGCAACTGCCAAATATTTACACTTGATAAAAATGAAAGAGATTTCAATATCCAATACAATGGCCAACACCTTCCTAGGAGTTCCGAATCCAAATATCTTGGAGTCATTTTTGACAGCAAGTTGACAACCTTTGAAATACATTTCTGAAAAACCTTGTAAAAGATTCTCCCTTTAGAATATAGTAGTAGGAAAAAAAATGGGGATACTCCCGAAACACCTTGAACATTACATACAAAATGTTTATACTACAGTGCTGACATACTGTGGAGAAATTATAATTATGTCACCATTCATAAACAAAATAGAACAAGTCCAAAATCAAGCTCTAAGACTCATTGCTGGTGCAATCAAAACAACTCCAATAAATTCTATGAGATTCATCATTACAACTAATAGCATCAAAATGATAATAGAAGAAAAAGCACTGATTCAACATGAAAAACTCATCAGATTACCATAAATAATTGGCATTTATACAGTCCTTTCTGTAGATTAAGAACTCAAAAAAGTTTCATATACATGGTTCAAGAAATAAAACAGAAAATTAATATCCCAAATAAAAGAAAACTTCAAAGGTAAACACTGACGGATCTTTGATCTCCAGAGCACAAAGTGACAGTACAGGTGTTACATGCTGTCTCTACTTTATGGATCTCTTGGACATGGAACAACAAGTTTTGATGGAGAAGTCATTGCAATAAGTGAAAGTCTCAGAAATCTTCTATAGCACATTAATAAATTAGACTCCAAAGCAACTATTCTATCAATAGTCTCTTGATACACATCTTCTGAGATAATAAAAATGCTCTCCCAACTGCTAACGCTCAATAAAAGAATAGTATTCCAATGGATACTGTCCCATTGTGGAATCCTGGGAAATGAGAACGCTGATGTTTTGGCAAAGGTCAGCATTGCGGCTTACAGACCGGTCACAAATTTACATACTACTCTGTCAAAAGATTCATTAAATCTACCTACGTAGATTTCAATAAACAAAATCTGATAATACAATCAAAAGGGAAAAAAATGGAATTCTCTACATGAAAACCCCCATTCAGTTCCTGATTTACCACAGAGATTGTCAGTAGTCGCATTTAGATTGGCAACAGGTCATGACTGGCCAAACATCTGCATAGGATTGGAATATATCAATCTCAAACTGTCCACTGTGTAACTCAGATCAAGATATGGATTTGGAGCATCTCAAAATCTGTGCTTCAGTGGTTGACCATGAAAATATCTTTAAAAAATATTGGAGTGCAAGAAGACAAATAACTTTACTGTCAAAAGCCTAGCATTAGAGAACATCTTTAACAGTTATATGAAAATTTCATTTTAACCCAGCAGAATAACCTAGAGGCTGCTATTGCATTCCATTATCTGTATCTAATTTTTTTCAGCATTAATTCAACTATCATTTTCTATACTGATTTATGTTTGCACTACAAGGCTAATCTTGATGCAAAAAGAATGCAGGTGTCTATTCACAGGATCTACCAACATCATCATCAGCACATATAAGAAAAATTGACTCATGGATTAAGCAGATGCAGTTGCATTTGGCTAAATAAAAATGATACATTTTTTTCTGAAGCACGTCTTTAATATTTACAATGATGCAAACTGAAAAGCATTTGAAAGCAAATAATAGCTGCTTTTAATTCTTTTCTCTAAGTAGCACAATGTGAAGGTTTTTGCTAGCAAAGCACATTGTTTCTAAGTACAAATATGAGGCCTGTCCAGAAAGCAAGTACCATTTTGAAATACTGCCACCCCAACATTATTGTCGCAGTTTCATGCATGCGTACTCATCTCTCTGGTTTACTGTCTGTCCACTGACACCATTACACTTGAATCGTGTTATGCTTGCAGTTGTTAGCAATCATTGAAAACATTTAAGACAATTTCTGATCCTGCTGACTATGAAGCGTGTTCCATAATATGATTTTTCAACACAAGGAATGTTAAACCATCTGAAATTCAACTTGTAGAGCTTTACAGTTAAAACATGAGATGGAATGGTGAGAAAGTGGTTAGGCAATTCAATGATGGATTATCCAATATTCATGATGAAGCATGGAATGGGCGGCTTTCTGTCACACTGATGATTTAGTTGAACAAGTGAATGAAAATAGATGGTTCACAATAAGAATGTTTTGTGAGTGTTTCCACTGCTGTAAGCCAAAATCGTTATAGCCATTTTTGAGAAAATAAAAATGTTCTAACATTTTTTAATGTAAAGGGTGGTTAGGCATGGGGCAATTATTTTGAAAATCTTTGTGTCGCATCTCAGGAAGATACTGAACCTAAATACCAAATTTGGCATTGAACAGAATTTTTGTTTTTGAGCTATGCTGCCCACAGACACACACAAGAACATTTGTCTAAAAATGCTTTTTTTTATGGGGGGGTGTCAAAACATATTTTTCTAGTGAAATTTTGGTATCAAATCTTTGGGTGCAATACAATACCTTCTCTACACACTACATACATAGTACGTGTAGAGAAAGTAAAAATGCATTATTTTTCAAGGATATTAATTGTAACAGCAAATCAAGTTCAACTTGCTAGGATTTACAAAAAGATCAAAATCATTTCCCAGCAAATTGTTTACTCTTATAAGATCTCTAATAAGGTAATATACTTTATTAAATTCTTTGTTCTCATTTTTATTTTTGAGGTATCGTAAAGAGAAAAATAAATCAGTTACAAAAGGTTATTACATCGTACATGTTAACTATATATAGGGTCATTAAATTAAAGGTCTCTCTCCACTGCGCAAGAGATCCAAGGGTTGCTGGGAATATGGTAAATTATATATATTTTTTATATTTTTTGTTGGTTAAGGCTGTTTAAGTATTTATTTATTAACTTCTTTCAACAGGCCATAAGTACCAATAAGAAAAGTCATAACTTTGTATGTAGGCTTAGAATCTACTATGACAACGTTTCAATTGGAATTCTCATGCCACAACACTTGTAAAAAGCAAACCAACACTGCTTCCTAATAGGTTATGTCATACATGGTCATGTATTGAACTTCCACAACAACATCCACATTAAATACCCATGCCTGGCTAAGGGATGAAGAAAGGAATACATCTGTGCTTTCAAAAGAAGCCAAACCAGAATATTTCATAACTTCAAGTCTCGTGGATTTTGTGAACATGTATTATTAGTACAAAAAAGGGTGCTCTAATTTAAACCATCTAATTTACCTTAGATTATTTAAAACTGGCAGGAAGAAAAATCTAATAATTATTAGGTGAATGTTCTCGTTTTCCATCTATATGACCTGGGAGGTAAAAGTCAAAAGCTTATATTGTTTATTCGAGGAAATGCTATATCTGGTGTCCCTAATATTAAAGGATAGAGCTATAATCATTTTATTAATCTTCATAAAATTACAATTAAATCCTCCTTCAAATTATTCTTTCAATAATAATCCATATTATAAATATAATTTATTGCAATCCTCATAGTAGTGGTTTTGCTATTGTGCCATGAAGTACACTTCCTTCTATGTTTTATTAATTTGTTATCAATCATGCACTTCCTTCCCTAAATTTGTGTTTATTTCTCAAGCTATATGTTCTACCGAGTGCTGTTCGTAGTTCAGTATTTAATATGCCACTTATTTAACAGCATAAAATAAAGACAGCCAAGCTGTAATTTTTTTCTATTTATTTATATCATATTAATTTACTTCATATCACAATGGCTGTGTAGGTGAGATACATGTTGATTGGTATGTAATGTACAGTAGCCTTCCAGGTCTCATACCATACTTTTTTTTTGTACCAAGCAGATGGCATTGGAGTGCCATCCAGACTAGCTGCTTTCACCGTTTATGCTCAAAATGGAGTGAGTTTGCCTTCAACATCTCAACCCTTTAAACCGCAATAAGCAGATAGCTTTAGTGAACCCCAATCACAATTACCATCTATTTCCCGCTTTTGTTTCTTTTTCCCCCTCTATTGTAGGTGGGACTTTGGCTTGTGGTATTAAATATCCAGTGTGGTATTTACCTTCATAACTGAAGGAAACTATGGGAGAAACCTGGATTGGTTGACCCACAGGTTTCAAACCCAGGAACCTCCTGAATGCAGATCACAGACATCTGGCCCAGTTACTAACATTGTTACTAAATGCTAGAAGCATAATTCACTGCTGTTTATATATACACGGCGTGTCCGGGAAAAATAAAGGGCATAAAAATATATGTTTTTACCGAACATTTATTTGTACATGAATGAGCATTCATTCCTTAACCTATTTTTCAACATTGTTGTCACCATTGTGCAGGCATTTGTCATAGTGGAAAATCAACTTTTATATGCTCTCTTCAAAGAAAGCTGTCCCCAGTGAAGACAGCCATATCATATATTAAAGACATTTACGTGAAAAATATAATGTATATCTTGAATTTTCTGGAAATAGCCTCTGAAGACAATCTTTATTCTGGATGAATTTTGCATAACTGGTAAGGCATGAGAGATAAACAGAAACTTATTACACAAAAAATGCAGATCTTGTTAAAACACACAATTTATGTTATATATATTTTTTCGTGGAGTTGACCATTTTTTTTTTAGATATTTCTTGTTATTGGTTTGTTTTAAAATACTTATACTTTTTTCATTTGGGAATTTCTCAGCTCCTTACCATACAAAGGAACTTCAATCACATAGCAACCAGCTTTTAAAATAATTAACTATTGCTTTATCCTGTGGTACTCCCTTATTCTCTTTTACCTACAAGTAACAAGAGCATTTGTACTTATGTTTTCTCGATTAGCATGAAGCAGATAGAAGAATACTTTTTTTATCAATAATTTGTTGCAGAAATGTAGAGAAAGTCATGGTAATTTAAAACATACAATTTTTTAAATATTAGTGCCATGATAAACATGGCGTTGATCTTTTTAAACAGTTACCAGTTGCAAAACACTCATAAATAAGATTCTTTGCTTCTAAAATGTGTGCTATATTTGTTTCTACATACTAGAGTGAGCAACTGTTTTCACAAATGAGTTATGCCAGGTCAAAATATTCTACTCCATCTACTGGATGATTTTAAACTATGTGTGACAGCCGACTTTGTGGGTTGCATGTCAGGTGGTTTGGGGCTTGTCCATGCCTGCCTTAGGCAAATAAATGTAGGTAATAATCCAGAAATTAAGTTACTTACAATTTATAATACATTTTTATTATTTATATTATTTATTTGTGAAATACATAATTTGAAGATTCCTATCAAACTTTCAACTATGCTATGTTTATTGTCAATTTGTTTCAATTACTTTAGTTCATTGAATATTCTATTATGGTATATTGAAGATGCTGTTTTATCTATACATTATTTTATATTACTCGGTAATTATTATTATTATTTTCAGTTTCAATAAAATGTTGTAGCACATAGAGCAATGACTTCATAGCATACAAAACGGAAAGTAGTTTTATTGTAACATCAATGGTGAGAAACTAAACCCAGAGAGCCAAAACTTCTTCAAAATGAAAACATTTTTTTCAGAAATTTTTGCTGTAATTGATCTGAAATTCTAACTACCAGTAACCTATTCCTTTTGGAACCCTTTTATTAAACAAATATTAAGAATGAGCTTAAGAGTATAAGCAATTTTACTCAACTACAAAATGAATATAGGAAAAAAATCTGTATATTTTAGAAAAGAAACTCGGGAAACATAAACAAGGTTATATTACCAAAATAATAAAAAATATTTATTTATCAATTTTTTCAAGAAAAAGCAACTAGAACAAATATTGACAAATAAACTGCTAATGTTATAAGAGGGAAACAAATTAAAGGAGGAATAAAATAACAACAAAATAAAAACAAATAGCTATTTATTTGCAACATATACACATATAACACAAAAGCACAACTAAACACAAACTAAACAAATACACCTATTAACCAACATATACACATGGAACATCTAAACCAATACTTCTATTAAAACTTAGGTTTTATACATATAAACACAAATATAATAATATACTACAATCAACACATAAAATTGAAAGCCAATAGTAAATGTTACTATAAAGAAACAAAATTTACAAGCTATGTACATGGAATGTTTAAGAAAGCATGCCAAATCCTTCCTCCTATAGTCTATCTTCAACCAGATAATCCAGTAAATAGTGGATATCAATGTACAAATCCAGCTATAAATACATAAAAGTGTCATAAAATTATAGTATTGCCAGTAAATATAAATGTTTAAAGCTCATTATTTTATTTACATAAATCTGCTTCTGAAAAATGTTTAGGAAAATAATTATTTTTGGTTTGACATTTTGTTGTCTGGGATATTTAAAGGTTAAATGGTGTAGCGTTCCAAGTAAATAAAGCCTGCCATAACTTTCATCTTGCCAAGCAGTGTATAAAAGTGATACATCTGCCACTAGAACCCAGGCGCTTCCACCATTTAGCAGTCTATTACTGCATTTATCTGAATACAAAATTATCTCAAATGCAAGAGGACACCCACAGAACAATTTTGGAATTTAGAATATCACCTACATCAAAAGAAGAAACTAGATTATTGGTAATGCTTCTCCTATATTAAAGTTTCACTGGGTAATGTTTTTTTATATTACTAAAACTAACTGAAAAGCCGGGAGAATGCCAACCGCATGGAGAACCCTTGGGACAACATGCCAGTATGACATTCAATCCTCTTAACTGATTCATGTTGCTTGATATTTAGCAACAACTATATTAATATTACCCAGATACTAAGTACTAGGAATTTAAGTTGCCATTAAGGTGTTCTCTAAAGGGAGAAATGCCAGGTTGGTTGACCAAAATGATAAAAATAAGCAATATTAACGATGAAGTTATCTTCATTTTTATATAAATTTGGCTACGCTTAGACAAAGTAACTACCTTATCTTCTTAGACAACTACACCGATCACCAGATGTGCAGACAGAAGCGATTCCAAGGCTTGTTTACCCCATCCTCAGCTGAGTGTCGACTGACATTGGCCACCAATGATGGTCTACACATCTAATCATTTAAGGTAATTTTGACCTACCCAAAGTTTTATCTAAAAACAATAGTCATTATTTGAATCCAATTCATTTAAAAACACTCTATCCTTAACCTAACTTTGGCTAGGATTCTGTGGTTTCACTCTGGCTCATTACAGCCTGATGCTTGCCTCATACTATATACAATTTCTATCTCATGATACTTGCTTAAATGTTGGCACATGTTCATGATGAATTATGATAGCCACAAAGTGCCCCCTACTGGCTGCATGGTAAACTAGAAGCAACTGTAAGTATGAAACTAAGTTACCAAACTGTAATTTCAAAATAAGTAGAGTAAAACCCGATGACTATGCTCCCTTTTATAATGCCAACCTATTCATTATGCTCTATTTAAAAAGTTCCTGGACCTTTCATATTAATAGTGCATGCTTTTACCCCCTTTAAAAAGCTTCCAAACCCCACTATTAGTGCTTTTCAGGGTAAAAAATTAATGATATACATAATTTGCAAAATGTTTACTGTTTTAAAAGTATGATGAGAAAATAATCTGACCTGACTTAGTGGTGGGCGTTCCAGTGGTTTACCTTGAAAACCCCTACTTTCAGCACTATCAGGCGTATAACAGTAGCTTTTCTTGGAAGGAAGTTATATTGCCAAAAGCTCCCTCTCAATGTGTTTTATTCATTTAGTCCATCTTTCAATTCTTACAATGTGTATCATGTTGTCTTATAGTAGTACAAAATGGCAAACAGTAAATGTAATAATAATTAGCTGTATGAGAATACAAGACAATCAACAATCAAAGATTTTTTCATAGAAATTATCTTTTTGTCCTTCAGTTTGCACTATACTCCAATCACAAATTCATAAATAGCATTTATTGTATTATATTTCCTATTAAACTGGGTCAAAATTGTTTTTCATATCTAACAAATGCATCCCATGTGTAACACTGTCCTGTTTATTATACATATAGACTATACAGTCCCTTGAAGAGTGAAATTAAGGAGTTTTACTGTAATATATATGAGGGGCATTTAATAAGTACTTATAAAAAGATTTTATTTTTCAACATAATCCCCTTTAAGCTCAAAACACTTTTCCCAGTGTTTCCAATTGTTTTAAGCTTTCCAAAAAGTAGTATTTCAGAGGTCCTCAAAATAGGCATCTGTTTAAGAGATGACATCTTCATTAAATGTGAACCGTTTTCTGCCGAGCTACTTTTTCAAGTTTGAGAATAAAAAAAATCACTGGGGGCCAAATCTAGTGAATATGGCGGATATTGTAGTAATTCAAACCTTAATTCTACAAATTTTGCCATCGAAACTGCACAGGTGTGCACCCTTACATTGTCTTAATGGAAGAGAATCCTTTTTTTTTGCCAGATGAGGGTGTTTTTTTCTTGATTTCTCCATTCACTGATGCAATAACAATACATAATACTCTCCATTTACTGTTTTTCCTTTCTGCAAGTAATCATTGTAGATGATTTCACGTGCATCCCAAAAAACTGAGGCACTTTGTCTGCAGATTTTACCACCTTTGGCTTCTTCAGAGCTGGTTTGCCCTTAAAAACCTACTATTTCGACTACTTCGGTCTGTGGAGTGTAATAATCTATCCATGTTTCACCCACAGTTATGAAACGCAGAAACTCATTAGGAATGAGGTGGAAAAGTGCCAAACCAGCTTCCAAATCAATCACATGATTGTGTTTATTCTCCATTTAGAGCAAATGTGGTACCCATCTTGCCAAGACCTTTATCAAATCTAATTTTTGGTGCAAAATTGAGAACACTCTACTATGTGACATGCCTGTGGCTTCTACTATTTTGCAAACTTTGATTCGTCAATCACTCAAAACCTTATCCTGGATTTTGTCACTCATTTTGTAAGATGTCACTTCTACCGGACGTTCGGAATGATGTTCATTATTTGTAGATGTATGACCACATTTAAATTCATTTATCCAATTGTAAACTGTTGCAAAAAGGAGCAAATATGCCATGAGCTGTATCCAAATTGGCTTTTAAATAGTAGTGTTTAACCACAACATAAAACTTGTATTTTCCAGTTTTCTAAAGAAGCACAAGATTCTTGATTCAATTGCCTAAGGCAATGAAACCATGCTATGGATAAAGATGGAACTTTAACTGCCATCTAGTAAGAGATGACAGTTACTAAAACAAACTTTTTTTGTTGCTACAAGTGTAATTTCTTGGATTTTTTAAGGATTTGTTGAATGCTCCTCATATAGATATACAAGGTGGTTCACCTGTTCCTTATTATTGTTGGAGATAGGTAACACTTCATACTCTGAAAGTAATAAGCTCGAAATTACCATGCTTGTCGGCCATTTGGTAACCATGCAAATTTAGCCTGCTCTCCATGAGAAAATAGACCTTAGCAGCAATAGTTACATCCATTCCAAAAACATATGCTTATTAACTCCTGTTACAGTATATGTTACATCAATATAATTGCTGTCATGCATTCTACAACGTAAATTATGACTGAAGGCCAAATGAATAGCTTGAGCTACAAAATGGAGTCCATAACAGTTACAAAGAGATGAGAAGCGGAGAGGGAGACATGTGTGTCACTATACCTACAAGTTTTAACGCAGTAAGTGGACACAATGATTGTAGCTCAACTGGTTAATTTCATGTTCTCTCATCACCTCCAGTATGTCAGCGGTTGGAGTCCTACAGTCTGCATGCACTTTTTTTCTTCTCAATGTATTATCCATCGAGGTGCAAAGTTAATTCAGTGTTTGTCACTCTAATAATTTTAGGTGTAATCAAAAAGGTATACGAATGAAGAACAAACGAAAGTTCATTTTACGTGTTCTTCAGTCTTTGATCTTTAATTTTCTTTGTAATTATTTTGAAAAAGAAACTTCACTAAGCCTTTAAACAATAAAGGAAATTTTCAAAACGTATAAAAATAATAAAAACAATTTCAAAATACTAGAACTCCTAACATGTTATTGATTGTTCTTCATAGTTAGAGAATGTTTCATCACTAAGTTTCATATCAGAAACACTTTATCTAGTAGATATTGAGAAGTTATGGGGATTAAACCTTATTTTCTTTTCAACTGAAAGTATTAGATAATATCTATGTATTTGGCACAGTTTGTGATTGTCAGCCTAGGTATTTTGTGTATTTTTCGTTTAAGAGATACCCTGAAAATGGGTCTGGTTCTATAGTATTATCTGAAATACCAATGTTAGTTTTAAAACATTGTAATAAACCTGCATATTTAGAAGAAACTTAATGAATAGGCCTCAGAATGTTCATTTCCATTTGTGTTTCCTGTAACTGGACTGATTAAGTTAGAATAAACATAAATGAAGAGAAAAACAATAAAAGAAACAAATAAGCAAGTTCAACAGTGTTTCAAAATCCCATCCAGCTTTGTGCCAAATCAGGAAGAAAGAAAGCAGGGAAAAAAAAATGTTAACGTTTAGGTAACATTCGAACCTGAATCGAGCATCTTGTAACTCACGCTAACACTGCGCATTAATCATATACACTACTGTTCAGCTATAACCATTAGCGCCAAAGTCTATAATATTGGTGTGCAGAAGATGGGTCTCGGGAACAATGTTTTCAGGTTAGAGTGTAATCTACGAGTTGCATAAAACCAGAGAATAAGGGACAGGTGAACCACCTTGTATACAAGTTGGAAGAAACATTTGACAAGTAAGACAGCAATACAAGGATGACACTAAAATGTTTTAGAATGACATATTTCTAAAAACAATGAAATCTGTTTATATTTAACAGCTATTTTCTATGTTTTACGAGTTGATTGCTATGTAGTTTGTTCTGTTTGCTCTAATAGTTTGTTCATTGTTAATTAGTTGTTAACTGTTATCACCATTTAAATATTTTGTGTTCACCCAAAAATGAATCTGAGTAGAAAACATTAACAATTTCAAATCAGCATTAAATGCCTAAATAATGTGAAAATCGGCTTAGAAATGCATTTGGCAAAGAAGCCCTTTCTGAAGCAATAATTTATAAATTTAAGAGATTGGCTTTTACTTAGTGATGAATTTTGTGAAGAACACCCAAGAACTGCTATTACTAATAAAAATATGCCACTGTTCAAGTTATGCTTGAAGAAAATCGAAGGAACATTTTTGAATTTGTCTGGGCAACATTTGGGATTGGTATGAATTAAATTTAAAACAGTTTAGATCAACAGTTAAACATGGGAAAATCTTGTCAACGGATTGCACATAAATTGACTCCTGATCAAAAACTACATACTGATTGGTACAGAAACTTCTGGAAAAATTTCAAAGCTGCACTTCAAATTTGGTTTGGAGTAACATTACTCATGATGAATCTTGAATTTATTGATATGATCTCGAAATGGGTTCAATGGATCTTTTGAACAGGACTTAAGCCTACAAAGTCTGACAAATTCACAAATGAAGATGGTTCATACTGCATTAGAAGACAAATGTTCAGCACAAATGTCTGTTTACTGCTAAGTTTTTAAAAAGTT
This sequence comes from Hymenopus coronatus, assembly GCA_030762935.1. Classification (NCBI taxonomy): domain Eukaryota; kingdom Metazoa; phylum Arthropoda; class Insecta; order Mantodea; family Hymenopodidae; genus Hymenopus; species Hymenopus coronatus. The sequence goes on from CM060895.1 coordinate 90,311,841, forward strand.
CCTAAAAACACCCAAAAAGAAAAATAATTTTACCTCATAACAAGCATTGTTGCATAAAGCAAAACTAACAAGAAGTTGCCCCGAAGGTGACCACCATGCACCCTGTCTAACTTAGTCCCTTATGAGTTCTTTTTGTTTCCAAAAGTTAAAGATGAAATGTGTGAAATCATTTTGCCATCATCAGATGACGCTATGGAATGTTATAAAAATCTGAAGGTCATGAACAGTAGCATCATTGCTTTAAGGAATGGTTTCGTTCAATGCAGAAATGTACTGCTGTTAAAGGGGAATATTTTGAAAAATAAAACCATTTAAATTTTTAAAAACTATTTCTTTTTGATTTTCTAATAATGTTCAGTGTTAGATGAAAACGGCAAATAAAGCAAAGCAAAGCTATTAAAAATCCCACTTCCTTACCTGCAATGCAGTAGTTATATGGCATGGATTAAGCAAATATATCACAGTTTTTGATGCACACTTGAAACCAATTTCCATCCCCCACATGAGGCAGGTGAAGATCAACAATATTCTTTTGCCAACATTGTCCTTATGGCAACCACATGGCTGTGGAATAGTAGTGAGGTTCTTGTAACCCCACGTTATTGTTGCAGCTGCAACTGTCAACGTAACTGCAGTCTCTAGCAGTCGTCTAGACGGAGTCAGGAATGCAGCACATTCTGGACCACCATTTCCTGGCGCAGAGGCATTCACGCCACTGTGTAACCAATCAAACAGCCCTTCGCTCATTGTGAATCAAGCTGTCTTCACTGAAATAGCAAATAGTAAAGTAAGTAATTTGTAAGAATGAAAGACATCGAGTACATAGACACAATTTACTTAAGGGGGTGATGGGTGAAATTTAAGTTTCCCACAATTTTGATACAAGAAACTTCAATTTTAGTACAAACATTAGGGTTATAAAAAGGGGAAAAGGCTCATGCCCCACCGATCATACCAGTATGGTCAATTCTCACATACCGTGCCTTAACCTTGCAGCCATTGGAACACATGATAGCTGCAGTATTATAATGCTGACCTTATAGTGCTATTTGTGAAATCTTTTTTTAAACCTTTGAGTGATAATCACAATCTAATCGTGATCCAAAATTCTGCAAAAATAGCCAATTATGATCTAATCCTGATTTCATTTTCATATGTATTAAATCTTTCCAACAGGAAAGTCTGTGCACTTTCTACCTCATAGCAACAGAGAAATGTTTTCTGGAGCATTTCAAGGCCTCATCTTTACACTCCAAAGTTCTAAATTAACTCCAAATTTAATTTTTCTAGGCCAATGTTTGTTTATATTAGTGTAAACATAGCATCGTCTAGCACAAGGTTACAAACCGAAGAGAAATAAGAGCTGCAGTTCGCGATGTACTAGAAGAAAGCAAGTGATTTTGAATTTTCAGACTCTGATGAAAGCATTTCTAACATCAACATAATAAAGGAAGATATATATTCTAGTTTCAGCAATGAAAATGCATCTGATAATGTCCTCGACGCATGCAAATAATCAGTGTGCTTATCAAAATAGATTTATGGAAGTGTAACCAGACGATGCATACAATGTGAAATCAACCATTCAGCTATGCAAGAACACAAGAACTAAATTGTACAGTAATCTATGCTGCATTTGTATTCAATTGCTTTATGCCATTTTCATTATTGGCTACCTTATGCTTATCTGTGCATGTGTTTTTGTTGATTTTTTTTTTTTTTTTTCCAGTTTATGTGAATTTATTTTTTTGTATTTTAAAAAATAAAAACATAGACTAAAACAGGATGCTATTTTAGTAAAAAAATATCTGTACTTTCATTAATTATCCTTAACTTTCTTTGTATGCCTAATTATTGACTATTTTGGAATTTTTCATTTTATTTTCAAATTTTTCTTTTGTTTTTAAGTTTTTAAAAATCTTAAAGAGACTTCTCATCCATATAATAAATATTATACAGCAGACAAAAGGGTTTAATAAAAATGAAAAAAAAATTCAGCTCTATATATCATTTAGTACTTATTTTATTACTAAGAAGTTAAAACTTTGCATTGTGCTCAAAAATTGCTAGGCACTTTTTAGACAATTTTTGCTATTTGGACTGGCATTAAAGGGTTAACATAATAAAATGTAATTAAAGTAACTTGCAGACATCATAGATTTTTGAAACTTTGTGTACATGTAGTTTAATGTTTAGTATTTTTCATGCAAAAGCCCCAAAAAGCATATTTTTACTGAAAATGGCTGAAATGTCACATGTCACCTCCCCTTAAGGAATGGATAGATAAACTGTCTATTATTGGAGAGTACAAAATTGGAATTAAAATTTATCTTGACAAACAACTTGAATTAAGAAAAATGTGTTCATAAAATCTTAGCAAATAGATATTTTATAATTGTAATGAGAAATGTGTTGAAAAAACAAATTACAAATTTCTTGAGTTCTAATTGTTTCTCTAAGATAAGGTGAATGTGTATAATCAGATAACTACAAAAAATAAATCATATACAGTACACTCCTGATTATTCGAGGTAATATGTGGGCAAAGATGTGCAAATAATTGAAAATCTATAATTTAATGCTTTTAAGGTACAACATAGATATGGGAATATAACCACTATTTTAAAGACAGTGTTTTTACGGGAATAGGAGAGCAACATAACCCCTTTCTTTGTTTCTCATCAGGATTTGGAAGCAAAGCACAGCAGTCAATAACATGTTTAGAAGGAAACACAAATGCAGTATTGCAGATGCATTATTCTCATTACCAACAGGCACATCAAAATATGCAACCCTCTCATATCATTGTCACTTTTCCTGCATATTACAGTATGCCTTACCTCTGTTCTACACCTTCAGCAACACAAAAATACTGCAATACTGAATCATATTCCTGCATTCAAATCCTGCAGCACCATCCTTGCAGTTTCAAAATTTCCTCAGACTGCATAACTGACAAATGCCTGAGAGTTACCTTAAACTTTCAAGCAAACGTTCTTATGGGGCAGATAAAACTGATTTTTTTTTCCCAACATGTTTGTAATGTCAAAATAAGTATACAAAATTTTATAACATGAGTGCAATTACTTTGCAAGTTATTTACATATTAATAAGAGCAAGGGAGGGAAAGATATTTGGTTTCACGTGAGAAGAAATAAAATTTCTTATCTTAATTGGAGTTTCTCGGGAGTTCTACACATCTCCAAAAGTGTTTATGATTCCTGAACATACCCTGCAGTAATGGTGTCCCACAAAAAAGTGTGTAAAACATTTCACTGTATACCATCCACACCTAATAACTGCCACTTTTTCGTATTTATCATACAGTCCTTCAGCACATTTGGTGGCTGGCTGGACTATCAGAAAAAAACCAAAAGTATTTCGAAAACATAACAGACTATTGCTTTAAGAATTTGAAAGGACTATGACATAAATGTGAAAAAGTGGCAGTTATTCAGTGTGGATACTGTAGAGTGAAATCATGTTTACACACTTTTTTGTGAGATACCATTACTGCAGGGTATATGTTCAGAAATAATAATTGCATTTGGAGATGTGTAATACTCAATTAATGTAAGAAATGTGATTTCTTTTCACACGAAACCAAACATCACTTGCTCTTATTAATATGTAAATAATTCATAATCACACTTGCATTATAAAAATTTGTATAAGCACTTGTTTTGACATAACAAACATGTTGGAAGAAAAAAAAATCACATTTTTAACTGCCCCATGTGAATATTGCTTGTTAGGCCTGCAATGTTCCCTTTCCAAATTATTTTCATGCATTATACGTCTCCACCACCTGTGACATCATTGCAGTAAGAATAGGCAGTAAACACCACAAAATACCATACTCTATGTGGAGCTGACAGTTCAAATGTACCGGTAATCAGCATAAAACAAAACATGTGGCTGAGCTGTTGCCAGCTGGCATGAAAAATGAGTATTCAGTTTAAGTTAAACTTTTGCAAAAAAGGCATTTGTTTGTTAGTTGATATAATACAGTTTGCATTAGGTGAAATGGGTACTAGTATTCTATTCCCCATAAAGTATTCATTTATGATTCATATGTGCATAGAACATTTGCGAGTAGCCCTGCATTCCCTTGATTTAATTCCCTGTAATTTATACAAAAAAAATTTGTGTGTTCCATTTACATGACTATTCTAAATTGCTGTAAGAAATTATTGTTAAAAAGCTTATTATTCTATCTACTTTATATAATTGAGATAAACATTGGCAGAAATTGTCTTAATTACTTGCTACTAGTAAGTCAATTCTTTTAAAGCTGGTTGCTATGTGGTTGAAATCTGTTTCTATGCATGGCCTAGAGCTTAGAATTTTCTGTGTGAGGAAATTTAAAGGTATTTTAGATCAAACAAATAATAAGGAATGTCTCAGAAATGGTCAATTCCACGAGGAAATAAAATGAAATGAAAATGTATATGACATAAATTGTGTGTTTTAATGAGATTTACATTTTTACTTTCTCCATACGCACTATGTACATAGTGTATAGAGAAAGTATTGCACTCCACCAAAAATTCGATACCGAGATTTCACCGGAAATATATGTTTTAGGGTCCCCAATATCCAAAAAAAGCATTTTCACAAAAAGATCCGTGAGTCTGTGAACACGATAACTCAAAAACGAAAAGTCGGTAAAATACCAAACTTGGTATTTAAGTTTAGTATCTTCCAGGGATGCAACACGAAGATTTTGAGAAAAATCCCCCCACCCCCAACTACCCTTTACATGGAACTTTTTTCGAAAATTTTGATTTTCTCAAAAATGGCTCTAACGACTTTGATTAAAATTTCGGATATTAAACATATTTACCTGACAAATGAAATGTATATCTTGAATTTTCTGGGAATAGCCTCTGAAGAATAGTTTATTCTGGATGAATTTTACTAAATTTTGAATGACTGCTAAACCATAGAGATGGACAAAAACTTACTACACAAAAAATGTAGAGCACTTTAAAACACACAATTATGTTATATAGATTTTTTTCGTAGAGTTCGTCGTTTTTGTGACATTCCTTATTTTTGGTTTCTGCTAAGAAAAACATACACTTTTCTCATACAGGAACTTGTCAACTCCTATCCATATAAACAAAGGAAGTTCATTGACATAGCAACCAGCTTTTGACTATCACTTTAACCTACATTTGTCCCTTATTTCGCTTCTACTTACAAGGAAGCGAGTAATAAGACTATTTCTGCTAATTTTTTCTGATTAGCATACAGTAAATAGAGGTATAAGCTTTTTAAGAATTATTTGTTGCAGGGATATGGAGAAAGTCATGTGAATGGTACACATCAGATTTTTTATGTAGCAAGTTTTTGTCCATCTCTTATACTTTACTAGTTATGCAAAATTCTTCCAGAATAAAGAGGTCTTTAGAGGTTATTCCCAGAATATTCAAGATATATATCTTTCATATACAGTATTTTAATCATAATTGATAAAGCTATTTTTGAGAAAATCAACATTTTCAAAATTTTTTCTATGTAAAAGGTAGTTTATAGTGGGGAGATTTTTCTCCAAGTTTGATGTTTTACTACTTTTTGTTTTTGAGTTATAGTGTTCACAAATATATGGACACACACGGACCTTTTCATAAAATTGCCTTTTTTTTTTCTTGATACAGGAAACCATAAAAGTGTATTTCTGGTGAAATCTTGATATCAAATTTTTTGGTAGAATGCAATATCTTCTCTATACACTGTACATAATAAGTGTAGAGAAACCAAAAAATAATCAAAAGCTTCAGAGGAACTTGAAAATAACACTTGTGAAGAGATCGCTGCCATTTCCCAGAGGGCACCACAGCATATAATGGCCAACTGCCTAAGCAGAAATACTTGAATAAAGGGAGACACTTCCAATATATGGCTTGATATACGTTAAGTACTTTGATCACTTTCTGTAGTAGGTTAGTACAATGCACACAGTAGATAGAGAAGGTATAGTATTCTAGCCAAAAGAATCAAAATAGACATTTCACTGAAAATCTGCATTTTGAGGACCACTGAATAAAAACTGTCCCTATGCACATGCAAACTTATGACAAGCATACCTCAAAACTAAAAAGTTGGTTAAATACCAAACAAATCCCCGCATTATAGTACCCTTTACATGGTAGATTTTTCAAAATTTTTATATTTTCTAATAAATACCTCTATCGATTTTGATGAATGCATATATTAAAGATATTTACATGACAATTAAATATACATCCTGAATTTCTTGGGAATATATCCTGAAGTTCTGTTCATTCTGGATGCCTTTTGCATACTGGTAAACCATAAGAGACAGATGAAAACTTACTACACAAAAAATGAGATATTAATACATGTATACAATTTATGTCATATATACTTTTTTTGTGGAACTGTTTCCGAGATATTCCATGTTATAGGTTTCAATTTTAAAAAACCTAAAACTTTCTCAAAGAGGAAGTCCTCAGTTTCATCTCTCTTTTGTTTTACTTTTGATCTTGGAAAGGGAATCAAATGTCATTGACAATTGCATAGCAACAGCTTTTAAAATTAATACAGGGTTAAATTTACATACACTTCACTTATTTATTGGATAGAATAATGTTTTGTGGAGCCTTTGCCTGCATCCTCAGCTGCTGAATGTGGCCAAAGGCTCCGCAAAACATTGTCCTACCCAATAAATAAGAGACATGTGGTAAATTTAACCCTTTTATTAATTTGATAATGCCTCACTGTAAGTAGCTTCATAATTTACATTGCTTGTAGCTTTTAAAATATTTGAGTGTCAATATAGCTTAGTATATTCTGTAATTTTCCTTCTACTTATAAGGAACTAACTGGTAATGTTTATCTTGATTAGTATGATGTTCATAAAAGAATAATCTTTTGTAAGAATCAATAGACTGTTCTGCTCTAGATTGATTATCCAACATTATTAAAAGTTACTTTTAAAACCAAAGATTACTAAAAAATATATTGTTTTTCTGCTCTAATGCTCATTATTGCAAAAACATAATACCTACTGCTAAATAAATTATACACAAGTACTGCTTTTTATTTTTAACCATTTACGCCATTTTAAGGTCTAGCTGGCCTATTTTGTATGCTAATTTACTTAATGGTTTTAATAATGTTTGTAGCAACTATTAAGTCTGTTTTCTATATATAATAATGTATTCCTGATGAAACCATGAAATTGTAAAATTTCCAATGGAGAATAAAGACATAAATACATACAAATGCCAATTTTTGCCCTTTATAGATCAGTTTGGACTTTCTGATATTATTTTCCATTTTTATAATATAGTCGTGGAACTCTAAATGATGGGGATTACCTGAACATCCTATATGTTGAGATGTGATCTTTTGTATTGCAATGTTTGCTATCTGCTAGGGTTCAGCATTTCTCTTAGAAAATGAGTTCCACAACATCAGAAGTATTGTGAAAAGAGCAGTTTGATGTACTGTAGAATCTTGGTAATCCAAGGTAATAGGACTGAGGGTATTCTGAATTCAAGTTAATTTGGGCCATAGGAAAAATCATCAAAGATGAACTGACAACACCTATAGGTAAAATTTTTTTTTTTAAAGTTTCTAAAGCGTGTTTGTTTTATATCCATAGAAATAAGAATACCTGCATTTTGGAATTCTTTTTTGAAGAAGTGTTTCAGCATCTTTTGCTTCAGGGTGCTGTATGGTTTTTGCATGGCAATGTCATATCATCACTTCAGTAATATGGTATTGCTATGCTGCCTCCAAGGCAATGAAATACTCACAGTGGAATATCTTTGATATTCTCTGTTGTAAATCCGCCTCCTCACTTTCTTCAGTTGGTTCAACTTTAAACAATTGATGATTCTTTATGTTCAAATTGTTGCCACTCTTCATTCAGTGACTCATTGCCTCCTGGAAGCTAGGTTTGATAGGAATTCATTGTCATATTCATTTTCACTTGCTTTGCTCTCTAAAATGTCCTTCAACAATTTCATAAGTGTCTCAGTCTTCACTTCGTTCCCATGACTCAACTAACCAATAAACTATGTCATCATGGTTATTTGTTTTAGAAAATTAGAGATGTTTCCATCCCCTTCCATTATTTTAAGAGGCTCCAGCTGGCAGCATTAATACCTTTTTCAAGTATTCCAAAAAAGCCCTTAATCCATTGATTGTATCAAATTTGTGACAATACAAAGCTTGGATTCCATAACATTACTGTTGCTCTTCACTGGATGAGATCCGTCCAAGATTGCTTTACTAGATAAACTTTTATTCTTCAAAACCCTTTTTATTTCAGGTATGTATTCTTCATAAAACCACTTGTTAAATGTTTTTGTCCATTCAGGCATTCGTTTGGTATTCTATTCAGAGGCTGTGCTGATGTAAAAAAAATAAACAAATAAATAAATTAATACAATTTTATTTATGGATGCTCTTTAACTACTGCTGTTCTCAGCATCCCATTCTATATTGGGCTTTACGGACTGCTTAGTTTAATTTTGCTCAGAGGCCGCTTTATTGTGTTTAAGGTTCTTTTGTATTTGTTAAATCTATGACCAGGACCATCAATTGTAGTTCCTTCTGAGGAAGCTATGCTAAGGATTTTTAGACCTGAAAAAACCACCGCCCTCCACCAGACTTGGGCACACACTCTTGGGAACCAGAGGTTAGCATGTTATACCTTTGCCACAGAGGTCAATGATGATGACAAGGAAATGTCTAAGAGCACTTGCTTATGAAAACAAGCTTTAATTTATCATTATCAGATGCATTTGAAGCACTGTCTCGCTTTCTTTACTCTTCGTGTGAAGCAAGCGTCTTAGATACAACACATTAAGTTTATTCCCACTTTGTCACAATTATATAAGTTGTGAAATGTTCACTTTTTATGAGATGTTCAAATTTGTTGCAGAAGATCAATCTTAGGAATTATCCTAAGCTTTTCTCCACAAATCTTATGTCGTACACTATAACTTTCATATCTCAAACTAAAAGTCGAACAAACACTAACCATGGTATTTAAGTTCAGTATTTCCCATAGATGCAACACAAAGATTTTCAACAAAATCTTACGATTTCAAACTGCCTTTACATGCAAGGATATTGAAATTTTCAATTTTCTCAATAAAGGCTCTCTATAATTTTGATTAAAATTATATATGTTAAAGATATTTACTTGACAAATAGAAGGTATATATTGAATTTTCTGGTAATCTGCAATGTTCTCTGCATTCGGAAGGAATTCTGTTTAAACTTGTAAGATTGGTAAATGTTAAGTGATAGATGAAAACATACCACTCAAAAATGTAGATTTCTCTAAAGTACACAATTTATTTTAAGTAATTTTTTGTGCTCTAAGTTATTTCTGAGATATCTGTTATTAATGGTTTAAATAGATAATTCTTACAAATTCCTTTCAATTTTCAGTTGTTTCTCTTGATTGCATGGGGAGACTATGAATGTTAAGGCCACTATATAGCATGCAGTTCTTAAACATTTGACTATTGCTATTCCCTTTGTATCTACAACAAAATGTGTACTGTAGATATTTCTGCAGAAGTTTATCACAATTAAAGTGAAGTAGACAGAAGAATACTTCATACCTCACTAATAAATTATACTGGGTAGAGAAATATCACGTAAATATAACATATACATTTTTATAATAGGATAAGCCTTAGCAAAAAAACTAAAATGAAGTGACATTATGAACTTATAAATTATTAGTTAATTGTACAGATTAATATTTTTAAATTTCTCTTATTAATGCATTTTGGATTTTATGTCAAAATGATACTTATAAATATGCCGTAAACATGCATGAAATACAAACAAATTTCATTTTTATTAAAAGGTTCATGCAGAGAAGAAATGTGATTTCATGCTAACCATCCTTCTATATTAGATACTGATTATCTATTTTGTTTTTATGTTTATGGCACTAACAGTAGCATGCAAAGTTTCTTGGAATTAGATTTAATGAGCTGTACGTATAAAATGTAGAAAATTAACTTCCTATGGTTTTAGAAGGAAATCTAAGGTCACCATACATAAAAAGCATAATAATGCTCCTCTTAGCACATTGCTGGTCTAGTAGGTTTTACTTCCACCCTTAGAAATTACTAGGATTGTCATGCATAAAATACAGGAAAAGAGATCGCTTCATAGGTAATATACTAAGATGGACCATAGCCTATCTTTCCCCAGACTTCACTTGTTTGGTAAAGGTTCTTAAAAAGTAAAATGGCTGCATTTCCTCAAGTTCAGACTAGAAAAACATTCAAAGAAAACAGCATAGAGATTCTGACTTCAATTATCGATAAGCAGAATGTGGAGTGATTATGCAATTATTTTATGCCATCACAGATGAAAGAGGGGAGGAGTGCTAAATTCTGAAAAAAAGAATTGGACTTTGTTTAGGTATCTGGCAGATCCTAAAATATTGAAGAAGAAATAAGAGTCCACCACTAGAGTAATGTACAAAGTACAACTTTACTACTCCAATAGGAATACTAAACTGCATGCATGTTAGGATCCTAAATATATTAATCACAAGGGTTTCCGATCTCTTAGTGTACAGGCCACATGCATTTCAAAGGAGCATTTCACCAGTGTGGACATTAATTTGCTGCCTTCTATAACCTATAAATTAAATTTTAAATGAGAATGAGCATGTCGAAAATTACCAAATAGCAGCAAAACCGACTAATAACAGAAAAATGTATTATTATTGAGAGGTAAAATTGTGGCATGGAAGTATAAACTTCTTAGCATTAGGTTATATTTATGCACACAAAATGAAGCATATGTTACTTCTTCGAGCTTTTCGTATAGGTAAAGCGAAGGTATACTACATTTTATTCATACAGCCCATTATGTCTCTCAATACATTTTCCTGTTAATAATCATAATAAAATTAAAAGTTAATACATGCAAAGTGGAAATACCAAGTAAAAGAGTCTAAAAAGGAAGAATTAAGTACATGAAATATCTCAGAAGCATGTTTCTCCTCAGCTCTGGAGAATTTACTTTAGATGCATCTAAACTCCAAATACCATGTAAAATAGTATGAACAGACCTGCATTTGTATTACATAAATGTTAAGTGTTGTTCGTTTAACATGCAGCACACAGTATCAGCAGGAGTACACATCTAAGTTCCTAATTAGGAACTTAAGAAAATTCACAATTCTCGTAATTACCATTTGCTAAATCCATGCTGTTCACTATATGCAATCAATTTGTTTTTATTAATATTTTACATGTAATGTATGTATTACCATTTCAACAAAACAGATGATTAAAACTTCACTTCTATTGCAATGCTGGATTGTGTTGCACACACTATTTTCCCCCAAGCTCTAAGAGAAGATGCAAGCATCATTCATAAAAGCATACAGCCACCAAAAATTAATTAATAGAAATTACAGAATAGAAACTTTTGAGCATGAGGCTGACAGAAAAGTCCATATACACTACAATACCCAAAATATCTTTGTTACCTAACACATATACCATGAAATGCTGTAAAATGTTTTCATTCTTTCTCTGAAATTGTATTTCCGAGACGAGTGCCAAGAGCATGCAGCAGTAATTGTAATCATGTTTGAAACTTTTGCTAGGCATAAAAACTAGGAAAATCTTAATGCTTGTTGTCTTTATACACAGACCAACACATGCTTTAGTTCACCCGTCATTATATGTAATTCAGCATTGACAAATTTAGGAATAGTCATAAGCAAAATCCAGTAATTGACATTAGTTTAACACAGTATAACAAAATAAAATAATGGCTATTCCTATTTATAAGCACTAAAACTACCCCTTGACAGCTTACCATGCAAACCCAGAGCAACGAAAGAAACAAACGTGGCATAGCAGGGAGGAATTTAAATTAAAAAAAAAAAGTAAAAGGCGATAGAGCAAGTGTCCTCTAGATAAATTTGTAATCTGCTATGTTGTAACAGTTAACATGTGTTGTAATCGGCTGACAAACACTAATGGGGCATGTAACCGGCTAATAGCGATTCATTGCAAGATGGTCAATAAAAAACTACACGTATTGTCAAGGAATGTAAAGCTACCGTAAGTTCTGTGAACCGTTCAATTTTCACACCTCTTTAGTACGACAAAAAATAAACTTCATAAAGTTGCTAGCACATTCTTTTCCAGGTTAATCATGCACAGCCATTTGCACTGCAAGGATGAAATGCTGCTGCATTTTGACATTCAGAGATTACGATTTCCATAAGAGTTGTAAAATACACAATATAAATATCCAAAAATGTTATAACTCAGGCAGATTTGTTACAAATGTTACAATATTTTACGTACTAAAATTTCACAGACATTATTTTGACATAACATCAACGGTTTTCCGGTTTCACTTGTCATCGATTCCTCTTGAAGTTCCTACTAAAAGCATAGATGGCAGGCAGTGTGTAATTTGAGACTATATAGGCCAGTGTTGGTCAGCGCTAAGCGTACCATCTAGCCTGAAAACCTGGCAGAACTTCAAACCTGATTTTGTGTAGGTTGAATTTGGTTTATACTTTATCAGTATATTGAAGCCCATTGTTTCATTGCTCTCCTGATAAATGATTTCCCATAAAAATATCCGATAAAATATGTGCAGTTTACGGTTGTTATAATTACGAGTTACGAAAGAACTCTTGTTCCTTTTTCACATCTCCAGCCGATAAGGAACGGTCAGTATTCGATTATTATAACAACTTGAGCAATTAATCCTGCTTTTCCTCCTGTCTTATTTTAATTTACAGCCAGATGGATATTAAAGTTTAATGTATATTTCTTATTGGGTATTGAAATGTAGAAGAAATGATAAGGTTTATAAGGGAGAAGGCGCATCAAAGCGCTTTAGAAAGACTTACAACATATGTTCTGATCATTTCCAAAGTTCTGATTTTAGAAATCCACAACAATTCAGTCAGTGGTAAGCAAAATACACATTTAAAATGCTGCGAAATACATACGTTTTGCCATACGAACTAAACATCGTCATGCTTGTTTTATTAATTTACCATGGCATTTGTTGTAGGTTAAAACCACAATGTGTAGGCACCATCGCAAAGTCTTCCTGAACACACATGTGTCACACCGCCAGTTAAGAGGAGCAGAAATAGGTCCGCGTGTGCGTGTGCGTGTGCGTGTGTGTGTGTGTCTGTGGACAACATAACTCAAAAATGAAAAGACGGTTAAATACCAAATTTGGTATTTAAGTTTGGTATCTTCCATAGATGCGACACGAAAATTTTCAAGAAAATCCCCCACCCCTAACTACTCTTTACAAGGAAAAATTTTCGAAAATTTTGTTTTTCTTAAAAATGGTTCTAACGATTTTGATTAAAATATCACATATTAAAGCAATTTCTATCAAAAATAAAATGTATATCTTGAATTTTCAGGGAATAGCTTCTAAATACCTGTTTATTCTGGATGAATTTTGCTTAATTTGGCATAACTAGTAAACTGTAAGAGATAGATAAAAACTTACAATACAAAATATGTGGATCTTGTTAAAATAGACAAGTTATGTCATATACTTTTTTTTTTCGTGAAGTTTACCGTTTTCGAGGTATTCCTTGTTATTAGTTTCAATTGTGAAGTACTTATTCTTTTCTCAGAGGGAAGTGTCCTTTTTACTTTCTCCATACGCACTATGTACATAGTATATAGAGGAAGTATTGCACTCCACCCAAAAATTCGATACCGAGATTTCACCGGAAATATATGTTTTAGGGTCCCCAATATCCAAAAAAAGGCATTTTCACAAAAAGGTCCGTGTGTGTGTGTATGTGTGTGTGTGTGTGTCCGTGTGTCCGTGAGTCCGTGTGTCCGCGTGCCTGTGAACACGATAACTCAAAAACGAAAAGTCAGTAAAATACCAAACTTGGTATTTAAGTTTAGTATCTTCCAGGGATGCGGCACGAAGATTTTGAGAAAAATTCCTCCACCCCCAACTACCCTTTACATGAACTTTTTTCGAAAATTTTGATTTTCTCAAAAATGGTTCTAACGCTTTTGAGTAAAATTTCGTATATTAAACATATTTACCAGACAAATAAAATGTATATCTTGAATTTTCTGGGAATAGCCTCCGAAGAGTAGTTTATTCTGGGTGAATTTTACTAAATTTTGAATAACTGCTAAACCGTAAGAGATGGACAAAAACTTACTACACAAAAATGTAGAGCTCATTAAAACACACAATTTATGTTATATACATTTTTTTCGTGGAGTTCGTCGTTTTTGTGACATACCTTATTTTTGATTTCTGCTATGAAAAACGTATACTTTTCTCATACAGCAACTTCTCAACTCCTATCCATATAAACAAAGGAACTTCATTGACATAGCAACCAGCTTTTGACTATCACTTTAACCTACGGTTGTCCCTTATTTCGCTTCTACTTACAAGGAAGCGAGTAATTAGACTATTTCTACTATTTTTTTCTGATTAGCATAAAGTAAATAGAAGTATAAGCTTTTTAAGAATTATTTGTTGCAGGGATATGGAGAAAGTCATGTGAATGGTACACATCAGATTTTTTCTTTTGTTCTACTCCTGGCCAAGCAAAGAGGCGATTTGCAATGTCAATCGCATAACGACAGCTTTTAAAACATTTGACTATCACTGTAGCCTAGCACATCCCCTTAGTTCCATTCTACTTATAAGGAGCTAAGTAATATAATTGTTCTAATGCTTATCTCGATTAGCATGGTGTTGAAAGAAGAATTATCTTTCGTAAGAAATTTGTAGAGTAGCTAGGAAAAAGTCATGTGAGTGTAACGCATCAGATTTTTTACTGTGTGTTAAAGCTTCAACGCAAATCTCAAGGCGACAAGCTGATATATAACTTTAAAGAAAACATTGTTACACTCTGTTTACTTTGATAACAGACAGTTACATAACTGTAGTATACAATTAGTCATTTGTTTATTCTGATGAAGTATCTGCGTTGCACTTTTCCTTGTATTGGAAAAAAATTACAACCATTTTTACTTTCTCTATGAAGTACATGGCACGTAGGTGGGGAAGTTTGCCAAAAAATTCGATATCGAGATTCCACCGGAAATACATTTTTAGGGTCCCCCGTATCCAAAAATAAGCATGGAAGAGATGTGTTCCGTCTTCAGCCACACCACCCAAAAATTCTATTCCAGGATTTTACCGGAAATACACGTTTTAGAGTCCCCTGTATCCATAAAAGACATTTTACTTTGTCTACATAGTACATAAAACCTAGGTAGAGAAGGTATTGTACTCCACCTAAAAAATTTGCTACCGAGATTTCATCAAAAATACACATTTTAGTCTCCGTATAAACACTTTTTAGAAAATAATCTGTGATGTGTGTGTGTATTCGTGTGTCTGTGAACACGATTTCTCAAAAATTAAAAGTCATTAAAGTGCAAAACTTTGGATTTTAAGTTTATTATCTTCCAAGGATGCGACACGAAGATTTTGAGGAAAATCCTCCACCCCAAACTACACCTAGGTGGAGAAATTTCGAAAATTTTGATTTGCTCAAAAATTACTTTAAATGTTTTGGTTAAAATAGTGTATATTAACGTGGCAAATAAAATGTATATCCTGAATTTTCTTCGAATTACCTCTGTAGACCTTACTCTGAATGAATTTTGCTGAATTTTGCATAACTGCTAAACCGTAAAGCATAGACAAAAACTTACTGCACAAAAATTGTACATCTCGTTAAAACACTTAGGTAATTTATGTAATATACTATTTTTTTAGGAACTGACCGTTTCTGAGCTATTCCTTGCCATTTGTTTCAGTTTTTAAATACTCATACGGGAGTTTATCAACTCCTGGTCATACAAACAAAGGAATTTCAATAACAGAGCAACCAGTTTTTAAAAGACTTGACTATCTCTTTAGCTTAATGTACTCTCATATTTCCCTTTTACTTACAAGGAAGCAATTAATTAGAAACATTTCTGCCAATTTTAGCTCGATTAGCATGGTCTAGATAGAAGAATCATCTTTTTAACAATTATTTGTTACAGAAATGTAGAAAAAGTCATGTGAATGGAACACATGTCTTTTCTATTATTTTGTCTGTCACTGTGGTATGTTGATTATGTTATATTCAGCCATGTGAGGGCATAATGAAAGTGTATTGAGGGGAATAAAGGCTGTGTTCCGCAATAAAAGTAGTGTAATTGTCTCATTTAACATGCTACTTCCTTCTTTTATATGGACATACTATCGGCTTTTTACTTTCTCTACACGTACTATGTACTTAGTGTATAGAGAAGGTATTGCACTCCACCCAAAAATTCGATACCGAGATTTCACCGGAAATACATGTTTTGGATCCCCTGAATCCAAAAAGCGCATTTCCAGAAAAAGGTCCGTGTGTGTGCATGTGTGTGTCTATGTGTGTGTGTGTGTCTGTGGACAGCATAGCTCAAAAACGAAAAGACCCTTGAATTCCAAACTTGATATTTAAGTTTGGTATCTTTCAAGGATGCGACATGAAGATTTTCGAGAAAATCCCGCCACTACCAACTACCTTTTACAAGGCATTTTTTCGAAAATTTTGATTTTCTTAAAAATGACTCTAACAATTTTGATTAAAATATCGTATATTAAAGATATTTGCGTGACAAATAAAATGTTTATCTTGAATTTTCTGGGAATAGTCTCAGAAGACTACTTTATTCTGGATCAATTTTACGGAATTTTGCGTAACTGCTAAACTGTAAGAGGTGGACAGAAACTTATCACACAAAAAATGTAGAGCACGTTAAAACACACAATTTATGTTACACACATTTTTTTGTGGAGTTGATGTTTTTTTTTTTCTTTCTTTTAAATATATTACTTGTTTTTGGTTTCAGCTTTGAAAAACATACTTTTCTCATACAGAAATGTGTCAACTTCTGTCCATACAAACAAAGGAACATCAGTCACATAGCAACCAGCTTTTGACTATCACTTTAACCTGTGGTACTTCCTTATTTCGCTTCTACTTATTCTACTTACAAGGAGCAAGTAGTAATACTATTTCTGCTACTTTTTTCTCAATTAGCATGAAGTAAATAAAAGAATAAGCTTATTAACAATCATGAGTTGCAGAGAAGCAGAGAAAGCTATGTGAATGGAACACATAAGATTTTTTGTTCTACTTTCCATGATAGTTCAATCAGCTGTTGTATGCCTTAAAAGGAGGGGTCCTTTGGCTTTCTTTTTTCACAAACTCCATTTATAATTACATAACCTCAATACTTTCAGGTTAGGTAGGTCATACACTCGCAAAAACGACTATCGAAGCTAGATGAAGGTGTGTTTCTTTCAGATGCTGAGCGAGTTCGCACCATAGTGAGCGCAAGCTAAACGGTCTTTGATACACCAGTATTCTGAATTAACAAACGTAAACATTTTACAGCCGTTTACTGACGATAGATACTAAATAATCTGATGTGTTCTGATGCGTTCTGTAGACATGATTTTCTCTACATCTCTGTAACAAATTTTGTTAATAAGCTATCTACTTCATGTACATCGAGATAAATATTAGCAGAAGTGGTCTTATTACACAGTTCCTTATAAGTAGAAGGGAAATAAGGGAAGCCACTAGGCTTAAGCTACAGTCAAATGTTTTAAAATATGGTTGCTATGGGATTAAAATCCGTTTCTTTGCGTGGACAGGAGTTGACAAGTTCCGTATGAAAAAAGTATAAGTATTTTAAAAATGAAACCAATAACATGGAATATTTCGAAAACAGTCAACTCCACGAAAAAAATGTATATGACATATATTGGCGCTTTAACGAGATCTACATTTTTTGTGTAATAAGTTTTTGTCTATCTCCTACGGTTTACCAGTTATGCCAAATTCAGAAAAATTCATTCAGAATGAAGAGGTTTTCAGAGGCTATTCTAAAAAATTTCAAGATATACATTTTATTTGGCATGTAAATATCTTAAGTATAAGAGATTCCAATTAAAATCATTAGAGCTATTTTTGAGAAAACCATGTAAAGAGTAGTTGGGGGTGGGGGTTTTCTTGAAAATCTTCATATCGTATCCTTGGAAGATGCTGAAGTTAAATATCAGGTTTGGTATTTAACGGACTTTTCGTTTTTGAGCTATGCTGCACACGCACACACACAGACGAACACAGGATGCTTTTATACTTTCTCTACACGTACTATGTACATAGTGTACCGAGATTTTACCAGAAATATACGCTTTAGGTTCCCATATATCCATTTTTAGGATAAAGGTCCGGATGTGTATGTGTGTGTGTGTGTCCGTGTATCTGTGAACACGATAACTGAAAAACAAAAAGTCGGTAAAATACCAAACTTCATTATTACGTTTAGTGTCTTCCAGGGATGCGACACGAAGATTATAGAAAAATCCCCCCCCCACCTCAAACTACCATTTACATGGAAAAAATTTCGAACACTTTTATTTTCTCAAAAATGGTTCTCACGATTTTGATTAAAATACCGTAGGTATATTAAATACATTTATATGGTAAATAAAATGTATATCTTGAATTTTCTGGGAATAGCCTCTACAGATCTCTTTATTCTGGGTGAATTTTGCTGAATTTTACTTAACTGGTAAACCATAGGAGATGAACAAAAACTTATTAATGAGATTATGTCAAAACACACACTTTGTGTTATGTTTTTATTTTTTTCGTGCCGTTGATTGTTTTTGAAATATTCCTTGTTATTGGTTTCAGCTATAAAATATTTAAAACTTTTCTCACACGGAAAGCTGTAACGCCTAACACACCGTCGGGCTGCCCTCAGCCTGCCAACTGCTATATAAGTGATGACATTGAATTTCTGGTCTCTGCTTAGAAACAGATTTCAACCACATGACAACTAGGTTTTAAAAGATTTGATTATCTTTTAGCCTAGTGCATTCCATATTTTTGTTCTACTTATAAGGAAGAAATTAATTAAGACAATTTCTGCTAATGCTTATCTTGATTATCATAAAGTACATGGAAGAATATGCCTTTTAACAATAATTTGTTACAGAAATATAGAGAGAGTCATGAGAATGGACCACATCATATTTTTTTATTCAGGGGGTCTAAAAACCTGTATTTCTGATATCGAATTTTGGGTGCAATACAATACTTTCTCTATGCACTTGTACATAGTACGTGTAGAGAAGGTAAAAACGTTGATGCACTCTAATTCATACTTCCAAACTCTGAGGAACAATTTTAGAGAAAAATGTCCATCCCATCAAGGAATCAAAACCCCTAGCACAGCAGGGAGGCGATTTACCGACTGAGCTACGGAAAACGCCCAACAACGGAACTACTTCTGCTTTGCATTATCTTACCCAACGCTTTTAGGGCTCGCGGCCGGAAAAAAGGTGGGATAAAGCAACGCATGTTTACAATTAAGAGGGGCACACATGTGATGGCGGAAGGCAATTTTACTGCCTTATTATTAGCATTAGTGGAGCTAGGGTTAGCAGCACTCACCGCCAATAGATAACGTGTTTGCTGAACTCTTCAAACTTGCTTCATCTGGATATAGTGCATGATGGCCAACACAGTTTTTCACTATCTCGCCGAAATGAGGCAGTTGAATTTGCACTCCTCGGCGATATCGTTCAGCTGGTATTGCAGTGCCCTGTTTGATCCGAAATTCCAGGAGACGGTCTGGAACTGTAGTATACCTGAAAGTTTAGTTCGAGTGTGCGTGATGCGAAAAAGTTTCGAAATGTACGCGTTATATGTATTAGTCTTAGATTTTTAATTTTCCTCGCCACTAAATTAAATAAAAGTTGATAAATTTCTAAATATTTGCACAAATTTTCTAGCAAATAATTGCGAAATAATTAACTGAATATTGAAATAGAAGTGGAATTCACTATATTTTATTGCACCAAAATAATTAAATCCTATTATAAATTAAATATTTTTCAAGTCATGAATCTACGATTTCTTTTCTGGCTATTATTTCTAATCCAATGCATATCGGCAAAATCTCCAGTGAAAGGCTCAGTAAAACGCGTAGTTTGCCAGCTCTTCTATTTATGTTGGCCATCAGCTCAAACAAAAATCTCAGCAGTATTGCAGCTAAAAGGCTGCAGTCAAGGTATTAAGACTCCATCTTCAAAGGTGGCGGAACAAGATGATCCATTATGCCGTGCCTTAATATCAGATTCATGCAAAGAGTGTGTATTGGAACGCAATGGCTGTTATCTCTGCTTGAATGCGACGTTCAGTAAAATTACAGGTAAGAATTGATTCTTTATTTTTTGATGCGGAGAGCAAACATCATAAAACAATGGAGAAATATTTTATAATTTTTCTCAGTGACTTTTGTTTTTCTCTTATATTCCATATCATGAACGCAAAAAAGAAGATTCAATTATTAGTGTTCCATACAGAAACTGGTACATTTGCCTGGATTGTTATGCTGTTGTAATTTCGTTATTTTACTTGTTTTTACTTTCTGTACACGTACATATCACATATATAGTATATAGAAAATGTGCTGCATTCCCCCCAAACATTCGATGCCGAGATTTCACTAGAGATACACATTTTGAGCTTCCCTGAATAAAAAGGACATTTTTAGAATATGGTGCCCGCGCGCGCGCGTGTATTTCCGTATCAGTGTGTCTGTGCGCATCCAAAACAGCATGACTCAAAAACGAAAATTCCTTTAAGTTTTTAAATACCAGGTATTTAAGCTCAGTATCTTCTAAGGATATGACTCGAAGATTTTTCAAGAAAAACTCCATAATTCAAACTACACTTTACTTGGAACATTTTTAGAAAATCTTGATTTTCTCAAAAGTGGCTCCCAGATGTTGATTAAAATACCATATTTAATATACTTTCAAGGTAAAAGAAATGCAGTTAAATTAGTAGTATTTCATTGTTATGAAATTGATTTAATTGGGGTGATTTAAACTTTAACTTGGAAATGGTAATTAAGTTATATTCAGTTTTTGAAGAGGTGCACAAGCAATTTTCATTAAAAGAAGAATTATAATTAAATTATTTCAGGTTCTCATTTTGTGAAATAAAACATTTCACAGCTTCTTAAATTTACTGTGCAGGTTGCTGCAGTCATTTACATTCTGAATGACTTTTATACAACTGATAAACCGTAAAAGATAGTCAAATTATTACTATATAAACATTTTAGATCTTATTAAAAAGCACAATTTATGTCAGATACAATTTTTTTAAGGTAACGATTTCCGAGATATTCCTTGTTAATGCTTTCAATTTTTCGCCGATCCCCAGTGGCGTGCTTAGTGGCGTAAGGGATCACGGCTTGAGTCCGTCTCTGGCATGGGTGATTGTATGCTTGTAAATGTGTTTATGTATGTGTATTTATAAGTAAAAAGAAAACGGTAAACTAATAAGAAAGCAACAGAAACGTAGAGAAAACGGGGAGAAACGAAAGAAAGAAAAATTCCAATGCTTGGACTTTTGTCATATGGAAATATTTTTTTACACTCCTGGCCTTGCGTAGAGAACAGAAATTCAATGTCATCACTTATATAGCAGTTGGCAGGCTGAGGGCAGCCCGACGGTGTGTTAGACGTGTTCCCATGCTTGCAAGAATGTAACCACATGCTGACGGGAAAATGAGGCTGGGGAATGAAAGAAGTTAGCAAGTGTGCTCCTTGTACAGGAATCAGCTGTTAAATCGATTTGACTATCGCTTTAGGCTAGTGTATTCTCTTATTTGCATTCATATATACATACAAGGAAATAACTGAAAACGTCTTACCCTCCAATACTGCACCTCATCCATGATGTCTGTCATGGACCGAGATGGAGGACGCAGCGGCCAGGCGGTAGGCCAAGGTTCCCTGTGAGCTCTCGTACCCATGGAGCTATAATTTATTCCCTTATTTCCTTTCTACTTATAAAGGCACTAAGTAATAAGGCCGTTTCTGCTAATGTTTTAGCATTAAACAGAAGGATAAGCTTATTAACAATAATTTGTTACAGATATGTAGAGAAAGTAATGTGAATGGATTTTTTCAAAAAAATGCTCCAATTTTGAGTTATAAATGATTAAACTTGGAAAAATTAAGAGATTCGGAGAGTACGAAAAGTAATGCTTGTTTAAAATAATTAGGGCTAATATATAAAAAAAAAATTATGTATGGTATGAAAAACATATTTGTATACTCATTTAATGTATAACTGTATTTTTATGTCAATATTTTTAAAATGCACACTGGCTTGGTTTTATTATAAAAATGAATTTAAACAATAATTTATTCATATATCTAATAAGCTAGAATTTTGATACATGGAGAAATATCACTATTGTTGTTGTTGCTATTATTATTGTTTATAATAACTGGTGTAAATTTCAACAGAATGTCTTAAATATTGGGGAATTTCCGAGTTTCAAAGTTGCACCTACCTTAAGACAGGTTGCACATGTTATTCAAATGTCATGCTCAATATGTGCTCTAAACGTCTCTTCCTAATATATTATCTTTTTGATTTAGCAAAATCGTATATCGTGAATTGTTGTTACAGTTTGTACATAGTAGGTAGAGAAGGTATTGTATTCCACTCAAAAATTCGATACCGAGATTTCCTGGAAATATACGTTTTGGGATCTCCTGAATAAAAAAATAGAAAATAATGGTTCTAACGATGTTATTATTAGACATTGTGATAAGACCACTTACCTCTCACCCCAGACCCCTTCGCTCCCTTGGGATTTGTGGTGGACAAAGCGGCGCAAGGGCGGTTTTCTGCGGGTTCTCCAGTTTCCCCTGCCATCGCATTCCACCGGCGCTCCATCTTCATTCCATGTATCATCAGTGTCATTGCCTGTGGTGCTATAGTAATAAAGGTAGACATTAACCACTATGAAACGATTTTATTAAAATACCGTATATTTAAGATATTTAACGAGAAATGAAACTATACATATCTTGAATTTCCTGGGAATAGCCTCTGAATCCTATTAATTCTAGATAAGTGTTGCGTAACTGATAAACCTTAAGAAATAGACAAAAACTTACTTCACAAAAATTTAGATCTCGTCAAAACACTCAATTTATATCAAAGCATTATTTGTGTAGTTAATAATCTCCGAAATATTTGTAGTTATTAGTTTAAATGTTCCAATACTTTCCTTTAATGGGAAGTTGTCATGCTTTTTTCTTCTGGTTTTGCTCTTGGCATGCAAAGAAACTGAATTTAAATTCATTATACAGAGTGATTTATATTGAGCTGACATATGTCTTTCATTAATTGTTTCAAAACGTGTTATGCTATCCACAACTTATTATACCTAAATTGTAGAGGCCTTTTGGGAGATTATTTACCTCTATAGCAAATGTTAAAAATGTCCTCCATCCTGCATAAGGCACAATTCAACACGTCGTTCCATGTTACTGGCCACTCGGAGGACTGTTTTCAATAGCTTGAATCTCTTTGTGTTTCAGACCGTCCAATGTCTGGGGACGTGTGGCTTAAACCTGTCTTTTAAGTAACTCCACAGAAAGAAGTCCGGCGATCAAAGCCGGAGATCTCGGTGGTCACAGGTTCCTGGAAATTATCCTGGTCGTCAAAAAAACTTGCAATTAGGTTCATGGATTCATTTGATGTATGGCATGTAGCACCATCTTGCTGAAAATATCCTTGACTCAGCTCTACATCGAACTGCATTTTCACGTTGACTACAAGAACAAAATGTCGAAGCAGCTGCCAACAATGTATTTAGGAATAAAACATAAACATCTGCTCACCTAGTGAGAAGGAATTGAAACTCCAGAACATTCTGCTTAATTTGGTGCTAAAGCTGGGTCATTGAATGAATTTCCAACGGAATAATTAAAGAAAAACAGGTGTCAGTTCTACATAAATCACTCTGTAAAACGACCAGTTTTTACTTTCTCCATACGCACTATGTACATGGTGTATAGAGAAAGTATTGCACTCCACCAAAAATTCGATACCGAGATTTCACCGGAAATATTTGTTTTAGGGTCCCCAATATCCAAAAAAAGCATTTTCTCAAAAATGTCCGTGTGTGTGTGTGTGTGTGTCCGTGTGTCCGTGTGTCTGTGAACACGATAACTCAAAAACGAAAAGTCGGTAAAATTTTGATTTTTTCAAAAATGGCTCTAACGATTTTGATTAAAATTTCGGACATTAAACATATTTACCTGACAAATGAAATGTATATCTTGAATTTTCTGGGAAAGCCTCTGAAGAGTAGTTTATTCTGGATGAATTTTACTAAATTTTGAATAACTGCTAAACCGTAAGAGATGGACAAAAATTTACTACACAAAAAGTGTAGAGCACATTAAAACACACAATTTATGTTATGTACATTTTTTCGTAGAGTTCGTCGTTTTTGTGACATTCCTTATTTTTGGTTTCTGCTATGAAAAACGTATACTTTTCTCATACTGGAACTTGTCAACTCCTATCCATATAAAAAAAGGAACTTCATTGACATAGCAACCAGCTTTTCACTATCACTTTAACCTACGGTTGTCCCTTATTTCGCTTCTACTTACAAGGATGCGAGTAATAAGACTATTTCTGCTAATTTTTTTCTGATTAGCATAAAGTAAATAGAAGTATAAGCTTTTTAAGAATTATTTGTTGCAGGGATATGGAGAAAGTCATGTGAATGGTACACATCAGATTTTTAAAAGATGCGCCTAGCGTGTTAGTTTAGAGTATTTCCTTATTTCCGTTATACCTACAAGGAAATAAGTAATAAAACCATTTGTGCCAGTGTTTAAGTCATTAGCATGAAACATATAGAGAATAAACTTGGCAACTCCAATGATACTTGCAATAAATTACCAAAATTACTTTATATTAACAGAAACGGGAACGAAATATTTACAACTACCATTCGACAATCCTTAAAATTCTAGAAATTTTGTACATCCTGCATCGTTTAGTAATGAACGATTTATCCAAATAGTCGAGTAATATTTAGATAATAGCACAATAGGTAGTGTTTCATACTTCTGTGCCTTCCCTTTGGTTCCGTAGGTATTTAATAATATAACGGCTTCGCAGTTTTCACATTTAGGGAATACATTTCCCCTAACATAAATATTCAATGAAACAAGGGAGTAGCTGACGGATGTGAAGATTTCCTACATCATTAAGGCATCAATTTAAAGTTTTGGACATGATATATAACCTATAACCGTCGAGATAAACAAGCCGTTTAGCTGTCAATTATAAATATTGGTTAACTACTCTATGATGTCTGTCATGTTATATGCTGTTTACTATTGTTTACAACAAACAAACAAATTGCGTATAACGCACATACAAAGTTTATTGAAAGCTTTTGTTATAGAGCCACCATATATGTGAAATTTGGTAAAAAAAATCTGATATGTTCCATTCACATGGTTTTCTCTACCTGTTCTACAAACAAACTTCTTACAAAAGATTAATTTTCTTTCTACTCCATACTAATTGAGATAGATTAGCAAAATGGTCTTATTACTTGATTCCTTTAGTAGAAGTGAACTAACGGAATACACTATGCTAAAGCGATAGTCGAATGTTTTAAAAGCTATCACTATGCGTCTGTCATTGAAATTCGTTTCGTGTCAACACCGGATTAAAATAAATACGCACTACTTCCTGTTGAGAAGAGGTTATATATTTCTAAATCGAAACCAATAGCAAGGAATATCTCAGAAGCGTAAAACTTCAGAAACAAATTTATATATGACATAATTATGAACTTTAACGAGATGTACATTGTTTTTGTGCAGAAAGTTTTTGTCTATCCCTTGCGATTTACCAAATATACAAAAATCATCCATAATTAAGAGCTCTTTAGAGGCTATTCCTAGAAAATTCAAGATATACATTTCATTTATCGTGTAAATATCTTGAATATACGGTATTTTAATCAACATCGTTAGAGTCATTTTTGAAAAAAACAAAAATTTTCAAAATTTTTCCATGTAAAGGGTAGTTGGAATTCAGGGATTTTCTTGAAAATTGTTGTGCCGCAACCTTGGAAATTACTGAGCATACATACCAAATTTGGTATTTAACGGACTTTTCGTTTTTGAGTTATGCTGCCCACAAACGCACATACACGGACATTTTTCTAAAAATGCTTTTTCTTTCTAGATTCAGGGTATATCAAAACGTGTACTGCCGTTGAAATCACGGTTTCGAAATTTTGGGTGGAATAAAATACCTTCTCATGTAGAGAAAGCTAAAAAGTGTGAAAATTATGCATTTTCACTTTCTCTAGCACTCAGGTATGTACAATGTACATAATAGGTAGATAAGATATTGCATTCCATCCAAAATATTATACACAGATTTCACCATAAATACTTGTTGTTAGGACCTATGAATAAAAACATTTTTAATAAAAGGTCTGTGTGTTTGTGTGTATTCGTTTGTTTATCTGTGAATATAATTAAGAAAAAGACCGTTAAATACCAAACTTGGTATTTAAGTTCAACATCTTTCAAGCGTGAGATAGAAATATTTTTAATAACATTCCCTCACCCCTATTTACCCTTTGCATGGAACATTTTCTTGAAAATTTTAATTTCCTCATAAATAGCTCTAACGACTCGATTAAAATATCAAAATATGTTTAAAATATTTTCATGACAAATAAAATATATTATCTTGAATTATCTGGGAATAGCCTGAGAAGCCCTCTTCATTTTGGATGCATTTTGCATACCTGGTAAAGGTAAGAGATATACAGAAACTTACGACAGAGAAAATATAAATTTCCTTTAAATACATAACGAGATTTTGGGCTTGTAAAGTGTATTGAGTGTTTTCGTAATTAAGGAGTTGAAGTTAGAATATCTGTGATAACCTAGTCCACCGTGGAGAACAATTCCTATGAAACCCGCCTGGGTATTGTGGGAGTAGCATGTATGCCTCACCTTCAAGAGGTCCTGAGTTCGAATTTCACTTACAATATGTTACCAGTATAAGGTTTCTTTCGGGTGCTTCCCATATCTTAAGGAGGCGAATGTACAGTAACTTCAAGCTCCATGGGCCCCAAGATTTTATTCATTGTCTCACAAGACCAACAAGATTAAAGGATGCTAAGCTGACAAAATAAAGGAATAAACAAACAAACAAATAAAATACTTTTCATTGAGCACAATGGGCTTAGTTAAACAGACGTGAAATATACATCTGTGAATGTGTTTAACAATTAGTCTTCATCACCAATGAAAACTCAAAAAATTTTATGTGTTCCATTCACATGACTTTCTCTACATCTCTGTGATAGTTTATTGATAAAACGCTTATTCTTCTATCTACTTCATGCTAATCGAGATAAATATTAACAGAGATGGCCTTATTACTTGCTTCCTTATAAGTAGAAGGGAAATTAAAATAAAGGGAATACATTAAAATCTGTTTGCCATGGTTTTGCATTGCCAGGAGATGACCAATTCCCTTATGAGATAAGTTTAAGTATTTTAAAACTGAAACCAATTACAAGAAATATTTCAAAAATAGCACCTCGGCGAAAAAAATGTATATCTACTAGGAGACAAATTGTGTGTTTTTACAAGATATACATTTTGTGTGCAGTGAGTTTTTTTATCTATCTCTTACGGTTTATTAATTATGCAAAATTCAGCAAAATACATCCAGAATAAAGAGGTTTTTATAGGTTATTCCCAGAAAATTCAAGATATATATTTTATTTATCATGTAAATATCTTTAATATACGGCATTTTAATCAAAATCGTTAGAGCAATTATTAAGAAAATCAAAATTTTCAAAAAAAGTTTCCATGTAAAGGTTGGTTTGGGGTGAGGGTATTTTCTCAAATCATTGGAACATACTAGCCCTAAATACCAATGTTGGTATTTTACCTATTTTTCGTTTTTGAGTTATCGTGTTCACGGACACACACATTCTCTACAAAAATGTATGAAACATAAATTGTATGATTTTTACGATATCTACATTTTTGAGTAGTAAGGTTTTGTGTATCCCTTACGGTTTATGCAATATTTATCCAGAATGAAGAGGTCTTCAGCGGCTATTCCTAGAAAATTCAAGATATACATTTGATTGATCATGTAAATATCTTTAATAAACGGTATTTTAATAAAAACCATTAGAGTCAACTTTAAGAAGAATAAAGTTTTTATAATAATTTCCACGTAAAGAGTAGTCTCAGGGCGATTTTTTACTAAATTTGGTATTTTCTGCTGATCGCAGACACACATACTGACGTTTTTCTAAAAATGTTTTATTTAACTCAGGGGTTTTTAAAACGCGTATTATACTGCGAAATCTTGGCATCACATTTTTGGGCGGAATACAAAACCTTCTCTGTACACTATTTAATAGTACGCGAAGAGAAAGTAAATATAGGTCAGAGCCGGCGATTGACAGATGTCGATGCCGGGACCACCGAAGCGAGTCGCATACGTTACCGCAGCGCCTCCTTACTTCTTTTATCTATATTTTAGCTTAAACATGTATGTACAACGTTTTTCTAATAACTTTAATTATTAGATACCAATTATAATACATTTCACTGACTTCGTCGTGGAAACTAATTCATATTAGACAATATAACGCGTGCTCTGTCTTAGAATTCTGTATACTTAGACCCAGCCACAGTTGTAAAAAGTTGAATAAGTAAACGAATATATTTTAAAAATTGACCAAAACACTGATTTCAAATAAAGTCTTAAATTCACGGCTGCAAATAATTCACTCGACATTTCGATGCATAGACAGTTTACGGCTGCATGCCATCCATGGCTCGTGCACCACTACGTGCTAATTCCTCAGTCATTCACGGCTCAGTACAATGCACAACTTAACACCATTGCA
Organism: Hymenopus coronatus; assembly: GCA_030762935.1. NCBI lineage: Eukaryota > Metazoa > Arthropoda > Insecta > Mantodea > Hymenopodidae > Hymenopus > Hymenopus coronatus. The sequence continues at coordinate 90,340,715 of CM060895.1, forward strand.
CTGCAATTCTTCCTCCTTTTATAGCTTGAAAATAACGTCACAAGACTTCCTGTAAGCCTGTGGAAGTGGAAGTTTGTAAAAACACCTCGAAAATCGAGAAGAATCATGTTTCGAGTTCCGAAGGTTCCTGTTACATCGCGCCACTTTTCTTATTCTTGTTTACGTATCCAATTACGATGACTCACATACTAAGCGAACGTAAGAATCACTGCTAAAGAAGACGGCTCTCACTATATGAATTTATTTAATATAAGTCATGCTTATCTTCGGCTGTCCTTTGGACTTGAGACACTGCCCTTCTGGTATTGGAATCCTCTACACTTTTACATATACTAACAAAATGCAGTTATTTTTGTGTGCTCTGTTCCCCTTTGTATCTAATTTCTCATTTAGCATGTTTATTCCCCTTTTCGCTTCTCTTGTTTTACCGCCTTGTTTTCTGCCTAGATTTTATGTTTACTTTTCACTTACCATTGCCTTATTTGCATCTTAACTCAACCTTCCCTTACCCCCTTCTTCACCTCTGTCGGCTCTCATTTCTTCATTTCTCACTTATCTCTCCCATCATTTCGTCTTAATCATGCTGCATTTGATTTAACTTCCACCCCTTCCCCCGCACTTCTAACTGCGTCTACTTTTTGCTCTGTCTCGTCACTCACAGTGTTCCGTCCATTTCCTCCTTGCTCTTCTGCACCCTCACACTTCATAAATTTTCTTTCCCCTTCTAATACCCAAGTTTCACTTGTCTTGTCTTTTACACTAGAATCTATCTAATCGCATTTATTACTTTCTCTACACTACTATGAACGTAGTGTATAGAGAAGGTATTGTATTGCACCCAAAAATTCGATACTGAGATTTCACCGGAAATATATGTGAGACCCCTTCATTAAAAAAAAAAACTTTTTAGAAAAATGCCCATATTTATGTGTGTGTGCGTGTGTGTGCCTGCCGGCAGCATAGCTCAAAAACGAAGAGACAGTTAAATACCAAATTTGGTATTTAAGTTTGGTGTCTTCCAAGGATGCGACACGAAGATTTTCAAGAAAATTCCCCAATTATCCTTTACATGGAAAATTTTTCGAATATTTTGGTTTCTCATAAATGGCTCTAGCAATTTTGATTAAAATATCTTATGTTTAAGATATTCTTATAACAAAGAAAATGTATATCTTGGATTTTTCTGGGAATAACCTCTGAAGACCTCTTCATTCTGGATGACTTTTGTATAACTGGCAAACCGAAAGAGATATACAAAAACTTACTGCACAAAAATGTGGATCTCATTAAATCATACAATTTATGTTGTATACATTTTCTTTTGTGTAGTTAACCGTTTTTGAGATAATCCAGATTATTAGTTTCAATTTTAGCCACTTAAAGTTTCTCAATCGGGAGGACATCTTTCTTCTCGTTTCTCGTTTGTTTACTCCTGGAAAGCTAAGAGGTTGGAATTTTCTTACTTCCCATCTGCTTACAAGGAACTAGTAATAAGACTAATTCTGCTTATGTTTATCTTGATTAGAATGCTGTAGATAACAGATTAATGCTTTGAATAAAAGGTTTGTTTATCGAACAGCTATAGGACATCATGTGAGTGGAGCACATTAGATTTTTTCCCTACTACTTACAAGGGACCAAGCAATAAGAACAATTTCTGCTAATGTTTATCTCGATTACCAGAATGTAGATCGAAGAATAAGCTTTTTAATAATAATTTTGTTACAAAGGTGTAGAGAAAGTAATGTGAATGGGACACATCAGATTTTTTTCCCACAAAGCACACCCAATTACTTCCGGTCTCTTTATCCTCCCATTTAAATGTTTCATATTTTACCCTGTGCTCTATTCCCTTTGATGTGCAACATTCTTCTTCTTCTTTGTCTCAAAACACCCTTTACTTTCTCTACACGTACTATGTACATAGTATATAGAAAAGATATTTTATTGCACCCAAAAATTCGATACCGAAATTTCACCGGATATACATGTTTTGGATCCCTCTGAATTAAAAAAAAAAAGAATTTTTAGAAAAAGCTCCGTTGTGTCTGTGGACATCATAGCTCAAAACCGAAAAGATCGTTAAATACCAAACTTGGTATTTAAGTTTAGTATCTTCCAAGGATGCGACACGAAGATTTTCAAGAAAATTCCGCACCTCAAACTACCGTTTACATGGAATCATTTTCGAAAATTTTTATTTTTTCAGAAATGGCTCTAACGGTTTTGATTAAAATACCGTATGTTAAAGATACTTACACGACAAATATAATGTATATCTTAAATTTTCTGGGAATAGCCTCTAAAGAGTCTTTATTCTGGATGAATTTTTATGTATTTTTCATAACTAGTAAACCGTAGGAGATAGACAAAAGCTTTCTACATAAAATATGTAGATCTCGTTGAAACACACTATTTGTGTCATACATTTTTTCGTAGAATTGACCATTTTTGAGATATTCGTTGCTATTAGTTTCAGTTTTAAAATAGTTAAATTTTTCACATACGGCAATTTATCTACTCCTGGCAATGCAAAGAAACGATTTTATCCACATGGCAAACAGCTTTTAAAAGATCGGACTATCGAATTTGCTTAGTGTATTCCATTATTTCGCTTATACTTACAAGGAAGGAATTCTATTAATGTTTATCTCGATTAGCATGTAGTAGATATAAGAATAAGGTTTTTAACAATAATTTGTTACAGAGATGTAGAGAAAGTCAAGCCAATGGAACACACCAGATTTTTTTTCCAGCAATTTCTGTTCTGTACAGTCAAGTTCAATTTGGTATTTTCAATTTCCCCAAATCATTCATGATATCACTTTCCCAATGGATTTGCAGTCTGTTTGCTGCTCTGATTTCCAATGGTTTCCATTTATATATTGTTTTTATAAGTCTTAGGTCTTCCATTATTTTAAATTGGCAAACCACCTTAATCACATAACCCTAAAGAAATTCAAAAAATTATGGTTATGTATTAGTTCGCTTAATAATTGTTTATTGGGTGTTATACTCCAGTTGGCATCTCTATCTTCAGTGGGTTCAAAAATCCTTAGGATTTTTCTTTTAAAGATTAACAGTTGAGGCACTGGTTGAGGCTAGATGCCGTTGAAGAGGCATCCTTTCGGCCTCCCGTCTTATAGAGCTTCCGTGGCGTGCCAAGGCTGCCATCTAATGACTGTTATGGACTTCTGTGCGTCTCTGCACTTAGCTCCGCCGTTTCCTGTGTGCTGTCTTGTGGTGTCCCCTCCTCTCCATTCCCGGGGGCTGCAATAGATCCGTACTGGGTCGCAGTTGCCGAGGTGTCGCCCGCTGTTAACATGCTCTACCATCTACCTTCTAGATTCTTTCAGTACTCGAGTTTCACAAGCGTAGGTACAATTGGCTCTATGTGCAGCATTCACCATTACAACATTATAAGACTTTTTCTGCAACAGAATATTCTTATAAGAGTTTATTCTTCTATCTGTTTTATTCTAATCTAGATATAAATATAAGCAGAAATTATTTGATTACATATTACCTTGTAGATGTAATAGGAAGAGGGGAATTCATCAGACTTAAGCAATTTTCAAATATTTTAAGAGCGGTTGCTGTGTGATGATAATAAATATCTTCTCCTTACATGACCAGGATAGAAACAATAAACAAATAACGATATTCATTTCAGAAAAGTATAACTAGTGAAAATCGAAACCAATAACAAGGAGTATCTCGAATGTGGATAACTCACTCCACCAACAAATTGTATCGACATACATTCTAAGTTTTAATGAGATCTACATTTTATATGCAGTAGATTTTGACAATCTGTAGCGGTTTATCAGTTCTGCAACATTCATTCCGAGTGAAAAGGACTTCAGAAGGTATTCCCAGAACATTTCAAGAATGCATTTCATTTGTCATGAAAGCATCTTTAATATTGCATGGTATTTTAATTGAAATTGTTAGAACATTTTTCGGAAAATAAAAAATGTTGAAAAATATTCCATTTAAAGGGTTGAGGTTGGGAAGCTTTTTAAAAATCTTCGTTTCAAATCTTTAGATGATACTGAACTTCAATATTAAGTTTGGTATTTAATTAATTTTTGTTTTAGAGTCATGGTGTACAGACAAATACAATAAACATATACAGGCGCACCATTTTTACTTTCCCTATACGCACTATGTACATAGTGTATAGAGAAGGTATTGCACTCCACCAAAAAATTCGATACCGAGATTTCACCTGAAATATATGTTTTAGGGTCCCCTTTATCTAAAAAAAAAGCAATTTCACAAAAAGGTCCGTGTGTGTGTGTGCGTGTGTCCGTGTGTCCGTGTGTCTGTGAACACGATAGCTCAAAAACGAAAAGTAGGTAAAATACCAAACTTGGTATTTAAGTTTAGTATCTTCCAGGGATGCGACACGAAGTTTTTGAGAAAAATCACCCCACCCCAAACTACCTTTTACATGGAACTTTTTTCGAAAATTTTGAATTTCTCAAAAATGGCTCTAACGATTTTGATTAAAATTTCGTATATTAAAGATATTTACCTGACAAATAAAATGTTGTTACTTGTTTACTCCTATCCATATAAACAAAGGAACTTCATTGAAATAGCAACCAGCTTTTGACTATCACTTTAATCTATGGTAGTCCCATATTTCGCTTGTACTTACAAAGAAGCAACTAATAAGACTATTTCTGCTATTTTTTCTGATTAGCATAAAGTAAATAGAAGTATAAGCTTTTAAGAATAAATTGTTGCAGGGATATAGAGAAAGTCATATGAGTGGTACACACCAGATTTTTATTTTCTGTTTTGTTTATTTATTCTAGGATTCTCAATACATGTATTTCATAGGTATTGAAATTTCAGTATTGAATTTTTAAGTGAAATGCAGTACTTAATTTCCTTACTATAGGCAGTAGAGAAAACAATACACTTTACCACAAAAATGGTATTATTCTCTCGATAATGAAAGCTACACAATGGTGAAGGTTACGTGATCGATAGTTTGTGGAATTTTGTGTTGCAGCAAATGAATTACTATCGATTTCTTGTGGCTTTCCAACAGAATACAAACTGAACAATTTTCTTTTGAATAATGAATGAATATTTTGCAAAAATGAGTTGTATTCAATTATGTAGTGACAAAACACATTAGTATGAGCGCAGTGCCCGTTATTTATTTTTGCTAGTACTGCAGGGGAGCTAATGTCCCACGTAAACATAATAAAAGCAGCAATTAGACTGGGATATTTGCATGTACATGTCGTGACCGATTCTAATCTGACAGATTGGCGTCCTTTGTTTCATGTTCTGGGTTTGAAATTTTAACATGTGTCAGAACCTGTCAATTAAATGCTTCATTCTACGTTAACACGATTACGTTCCAGGTAAATGTTGTTTCATTGCATTGTTTACACGCGGCTCAGTTTTGCCAATGCAAATTCTACGTTACATGTTGATGAAACAGATGAAATGCTGGGAAGTATCTTGTGCACCATATGGAACAAACACAAGCGTATTGATTCATACATTTCATTTACTGCTCCAAATCTTATCATAAACAGAATCGCCCGATAAAACCGCTGCACTGATTAACAGTTCTATGTTATCTCTCGTGGACTTGGAGAATAAAGGTTCAATGACGTCACAGTTTCAGGAAATATGACTAGAAATATAACTGAACCAGTTGGTTTCATACAGAGCTGTTGAAAAAAAAAGCTGATGTGTTCCATTCACATGACTTTCTCTATATCTCTGCCACAAATTATTGTTAAAAGGCTTATGCTTATATTTAATTCATGCTAATCGAGAAACATTAGCTGAAATGGTCTTATTACTTGCTTCCTTGTAAGTAGAAGTGAAATAAGAAACTACTAAATGTTAAAGTGACAGTCAAAAAAAGTTGCTATGTGGCTGAAGTTCCTTTGTTTATATGGACAGGAGTTAACAAATTCCTGAATGAGAAAGATACAAGTTTTTAAAGCTGAAACCAAAAACAAGGAATATCTAAAAAAGGACCAACCCCACGAAAAAAAACGATATAACATAAATTGTGTTTTAATGTGCTCTACATTTTTTGTGTAGTAAGTTTTTGTCCATCTCTTAGGGTTTAGGAGTTATGCAAAATCCCGCAAAATTGATCCAGAATAAAGTAGTCTTCAGAGGCTATTCCCAGAAAATTCATGATATACATATTATTTGGCATATAAATATCTTTAATTTGCGCTATTTTAATCAAAATCGTTAGAGCAATTTTTGAGAAAATCAAAAATTTCGAAAAACTTTCCATGTAAAGGGTGTGGACCTTTTTCTGAAAATGCTTATTTTGGATACAGGGGAACCTAAAACATATATTTCCGTTGAAATCTTGGAATCGAATTTTTGGGTGGAGTGCAATACCTTCTCTATTCACTATGTTCATAGTACGTATAGAGAAAGTAAAAACAAAACAAAAAATATAAATATAAATACGAAAACAAAAGGACAAAAGCATTCAAATACAGCAACTTAAATTTGCAACACAGAATAAGCCGTATTCTAATGCATTAATGTACCTTATTGTGGTAAGCAAATACACTTAAGAGAAATGTATACACACAATACAAACAGTACAACAAAACAATGACCGAAAAGTGTTTCAAAATATATGTAAAACATTATAGCCCCTTTTTAGCTCTTCTTATCGCCTTTCCCCTCTTCCCTATTATCAACCTTCTCAGATCTCAGCTGTCTCACCTTAAGTAGAAATTTACCTGGCCCATCCGCATCTTCCATGCCTGCCAGTAGCGTCTAACATGCTTCTAACTCTCCATTCCGGTGGTAAGGGATCATAGTAAATGCGACATTCCTCCGTACCCACACATCTTGCCAAGATATGGGTCCACGGCTCTTCCTCATCGCAAATGGGGGAGATTCTCATACCATTTTCGTCAGTAATTTTTATCAACCGCCACGCTCCTTGCCTAATCTTCGCGAGCCTCTGTCTAATGAATTTAGTACCTGTTTTGATGTATTGCTCCATACCTCACCCCAATTTTATCCCAGTCTGTACTTCCAATGAAACCTTCTCCATGCATTGCGTAATTATTTGCTGTCTGTCAGTATCACAAAGGCGATTTTTAATTTTTATCCAAATACTCCGTTTGTTTGCCTGCCCCACCATGGAGGCTGGCAGACGTCATGCTAGGTTGCCTTTGGTCTGATCGAGGTTCTTCGGTAATCTTCTCTGCGGAGTTGATACGCGATAGTGTCCACTTCTGTCCTGGTGTGCTTGCACTCCGGGAGCAGGGGGTGGGGGGTCTTTTTAGTAACCCAGATATTGCCATCATGGAAAGGTACTCTCCCTGGTTAACGATGGGAGCTTCAGCAAACTTCGTCTCTGCATATCTCGTAAATGGTAACTCCACAAAAAATGTGTACGACCTAAATTGTGTGTACTACGTTTTCGTCTATTCTTACGGTACCAGAATGAAGACGGCTTAAGACACTATTCCCAGAAAATTCAAGGTATACATTTTATTTATCAGGTCTCTTAATATACGGTATTAAATAAAAATCGTTAGAACCATTTACGAAAATTTGTCCATGTAATAGATTGTTTGAGGTGGGGAATTTTCTTGAAAATCTTCGTCTTGCATTTTTTGAAGACAATAAACCTAAATGCTAAAGTTGTTGTGTTCACAAGTACACACATACACACACGATTTTTTTCTTAAGTTCAGGTGACCCTTAAACATGTATTTTTGTGGACAGAAAAATTCAAAAACGAAAATTTGCCTAGTGCCATATTTGATTTTTAAGTTTAATATATTCCAATGATTCGACACGACGATTTAAAAATTCCCCCTACCCCAAAATACACATTACATTTTCAAAAAATGGCTTTAACATTTTTGATTAAAATTAGGTATATTAAACATGCTTACTTGGTAAATAAAATGCATATCCTGAATTTCTTAGGAATACCCCGTGAAGTCCTCTTCATTCTGAATGACTTTTACGTGACTGGTAAAACGTAAGAGATAAACAAAAAGTTACCGCACAAAATATGCAGATCTCGCTAAAATACAACACTTATGTCATATACATTTTTTTTTTTTTTTTTTTTTTTTTTTTTGTAGAACTGATCATTCCAGGGATTTTCTGATATTAGTTTAGATTTTAAAATAATAACATTTGTTACTCAAACTGGAATTCATCATCCGTTTCATCTCTTTTTTATTTTACTCTTAGCCACGGAAAGAAAACAATGAACTTGGGTCCATGGAGCTTAAAGTTACTCAATATTTGTCTTCTCAGGTTAAGGGAAAAACTGAAAACCCTTATTCGGGTAACTCACCTAAGCGAGATTCGAACACGCGACCTGTTGAATATGAGGCAGACACTCATCCCCAAACCACCCAGGCGGACAAAAAGAATGTTTTGTAAGAATAGTTTGTGTGCAGAACAGATAGAGAAAGTCATGCGAATGGAACACACCAGATTTTTACTTTCTCTACACGTACTATGTACATAGTGTATAGAGAAGGTATTGTAATCCAGCCAAAAATTCGATACCGATATTTCACCGGAAATAGACGTTTTAGGACCCCCTTTACCCAAAAAAAGGTATTCTCAGAAAAAAAGTCATGCGTATGTGTTTCCGTGTGTCCGTGTGTCTGTTAACACGGTAACTCAAAAACGAAAAGTCGGTAAAATACTAAACTTGGTAATTAAGTTTAGTATCTTTCAGGGATGTAACACCAATATTTTGAAGAAAATACCCCCACCCCAAATCACCCTCTACATGGAAAAAATCCGAAAATTTTGATTTTCTCAAAAATGACTCTTAACGGTTTTGATTAAAATATCGTAAGCAAAGATATTTATATTGCAAATAAAATGTATACTTTGAATTTTCTGGGAATAGCCTCTAAATACCTCTTTATTCTGAATGAATTTTGCTGAATTTTGCTGAACTTTGCGTAACTGGTAAACCACACAAAAAATGTAGATCACGTTAAAACACAGAATTTATGTCATATACTTTTTTCTGATATATTCCTTGTTATTTGTTTCAGATTTAAAATATTTTAACTTTTTTTCACACGGAAAGTTCTAACTCCTGGCCCTGTATGGAAACGGATTTCATCCACATGGCAACTGGCTTTTAAAAGATTTGACTATCGTTTTAGCCTAGTAGTATTCCCTTACTTTTCTTCTACTTACAAGAAAGCAAGTATTTTAAGAACATTTCTGCTAATGTTTGTCTCGATTAGTAGATCGAAGAATATGCTTTTTAGCAACTGTTTGTAATAGCGATGTTGAGAAAGCCATGTGAATAGAACATATACGATTTTTTAAAAACATTCTATATAGATTACTCAAAGCAACTATAAGCAATAGTTATCGTACTGAGTTTTCGAATGGGAAGCAACACTCTTTCTGTCTTTGGTAAGGGTTGGAGAAATACTATTTTTTTGTTGTTGTGTTTAATGCCCGCTTTTGCTGCTTGTGGCACCTCAGGCAACAACACTGTTAATACATGGAATGAAGATGGAGCACTGGAGGAATAGGATGGGAAACCGGATAACCCAGAGAAAACCCGCCACTGAGCCGCTTTATTCACCACAAATTTCACAAGCGGTCACTTGGGATCGTCTAGGCCACAGCCATAAGGGTAGTTAGTAATAATAACTCCTCCATGCACCTCAGTTCGGAAAGAACCTTGTTCTACTCCCCGGCCGCTGAGTTACCCATCTCGGTCCAGAATAGACGTCATGGATGGGGTGCAATATTGGAGGGTGAGACGTAGTCAGCACCTCGAATCCCTCTCAGCCGTTTAATACGGTCCTTTTGACCTGGAGCCGCTACTTCTCCATCAAGTAGCTCCTCAATTGGCCCCCAGGGACCTGAACGAGGCTGAGTGCACCCCGGACCAGGTCTACCAGCGCAGGAAAAATCCCCACCAAGCGAACCCAGTTCTCCCGCTTGGCATGCAGCTGCTCTACCACCGCGCTAAGGAGAAGGGTAGTTAGTACATCACGTAAATTAATTGCGATCAAAACCTTTGAGAGCTTACATAAGCTTTGAGCACGATGGATACTGATTAGAGAGCGTTCAAGTGATTGCCTAAGGTTCGATGCGAGTCACTTAAATAACTACGCATCATCAGAGCTCTAATCTCACACTCATTTGAACAAATTAGCCAATAAACACTCATTTGCAGGCGGGAACCAATTCTATGGATATTTATAGCCTTGGCGTGCAATAACGCACATATTTCGCAACAGAATCTAATGATTGAAACGCGCGGAAACGCCTGTGACGATGATAGCAATGATGATAATAAAAACGGGACTCTCTGCTAATGAATAGCTTTGAAACGTTAATATACACCCATTCGATATTATTATCAGCTTGTTTAACATTTGCTGATTCCTTGTTTTCGGATTTTCCATTGCTACCAATAGGGTGGCAAATAAATCCCACTGATGTGAACGATTGTTATCTAAATACGCGCTGCCAGTGCAAAAGTATGACGTAAAACATGCTTCTGCCAAATTTACTCGTTGAAATCTTTAAAATATACCGCAACAATTTAGTGGCTATTCCGCTAATATATGCCAATTGTTTAATATTCTGTTATAACGCGAAACATGGCGTTTATATAGTTTTTCAGCTGATATAAATGATTAAATGGCATTTCATAAACTATATGCGTAACACGGGCTGAGCACCAGCGGAAACTACGGTATAATTTCAACATTAATTGAATAGAACGCACCTGTGCAATTTTGCACCGTTCACGTAAATGCTAGCAATACTGCTCATTAACGCTAACTGCAATGTGAAAAACAACAGCGGTAGCACATTAAACGCACTCTCTCGGAAGGGTAAATAATTTCTTTTCTTTGAATGTTCAAACAGTGTGACAGAGTTTCTCCGAGCGTAATATAACGGACTAAAGAGGCTCTCTTATGCCTGGTTTGACTTTTGGGCTTTAAAACAAATCTGATGTATTCCATTCACATGACTTTCACTAGCTGTTACACAAACAACTTTCCTTAAAAAAAGGTTATTCTTTTCTCTCCGACAGACTAATCAAGGTAAACGTTAGCAGAAATTGTCTTATTATTTGCTTTCTTGTAAGTAGAACGGACGTAAGGGAATACACTAGTCTCGCTCGCCTCCCACCTAGGCGGCCCGGGTTCAATCCAAGCGCCCCCATGTGGGATTTGTGGTAGACGAAGCGGCGTGTTGGCAGGTTTGCTCCGGGTTCTCCGGTTTCCCCCACCATTATTCCACCAATTACTCACCATCACCTTTCCTATCATCCATTTCGCTTGCATTTCATTTCATCCACTTCTTCACGCTCGTGCCTGGCTACGGACCGATCATTCGTTCCAGGTTCTCCATTCTGTAGTTTCGTGCCGTTGGCTCCCGATAGACTTCTGACCCTTAGGTAACCGCTTATAGGCCCTAAAAGGTTTCAGTCCTACATACGGGGGGGGGGGGCGGGAGGTAAGCCGACTACGAAACGAAACAGTTCTTTTGAAAGGGATTCCAAACTGACTACAGAGTTAGACGAAGAAAAAAAAAAAGTATTTACAGGCCCTGTGTTCGTTTCCCGAAAATTTCTTACAGCATTCCCATTACCAACTGGTCTGTTCAAGGAATGCTTTTTGGAGCTCGTGGTTCTGTGCCAAGATTACACTTGTTATCCTGTACCAAGTTTTAAAATCACCGATATGCTGAATCAGATTCTGAAAGATGGTATGTAAATATTATACTAGCATTTATACGTCAATAATTATTAACCATTTGTTTTGCTCTTCTTTTACTTAAACTTAATAGAAGTATTAATCTATATTTAAGGGTAACTTATAAATGTAATTTTCTAATGCTTTACTTTTTTGTACAAGCATTACCGGTAGTAAAAGATTCATTCGGAATAAATTTAATTCAAATATGTATTTTCATTCTGGATATATTAATTTGAGTGTCGATTTAATACGTAAAATAAGATTCTATCTTCTTCTATACATATTGAGTTAAATGTACCATTTTTTAAAAATTAAATTTGTTAATACTTTGAGATCAATTGTCCGTTTTAAATTTGCCTACAGTGGATAATATTTATATTTTAAATCACAAAGCAGAAAATAACTGTAAAAAATAACCCATAATTATATTAATTATACACGTAAATATCCAAATTCCAGACCGATAGTTTATTACACACATTCTACTGTGGTTTTGAAATGCTCTAGCTGTACCTTTGAAGGAGAAGATCGATTTTGAATAAGGGAAAATAACAACAAATTATAATATGAGCAAAATGATTTCGACACAGTCATTTATGCGACGTAACGAATTAAAATAGGTTCTAAAACATGCGTTGTAGAATCTCTAAGATAATAAAGCACTGCAAAGCATGAGAATTTTTGCATGAAAAATTTAAAAATCTGAATCTTTGGCCAAAATGGCTAATAAAGAACATTTATCCTATCCTATTGATTCATGTATACATTTTATGTGTCCTAGGAAACAACAAAAATTAGTTTTTATTTCATTGTAAATTAATTTAACTCCTTTGGCAGCTAGCCATTCTTTAAATAATGAAAATTCTTTGTCATATAGGTTCTTATGTTTGCTTGGTAACAAACTAGGTACAGCTTTTTTTAGTATAATCTAAAACTTCTTCGTGAATATCCATTTTTATTTATTGGTTTATTTGGTGCAATTTAACGAGCATCAACGAGCGAACGTCACGACTAGAATTCAGTTCCTTGTAATGAAGACTCTAATAATATTAATAAGTATAAAAATATTTCGGTTAGTACTAGGATAGGATAAAACATTGTATATTACACGTGGCTTATTAAATTATTATTTGCTCATGGGAAATTAGAACACGCGCGCTTACGCGCTCGTGTACTAATAATCCCACTCACAATTAATGGTCTTTTTAAGCAACTTATAATACAGTATGATTTATATAGAGCTGACACATTTATTTCAGTAATTGTTTCAAAACGTGTTTTGCTAGCGACAACTTATTATACCTAAATTATATTGGAATTTTGGGAGATTATTTACCTCCGTAGCAAATGTTGAAAATATCCTCCATCCTGCATAAAGCACAACCCAACAAGTCGTTCCATGTTACTGGCCACTCGTTGGAGGACTCTGTTGTCAGTAGCTTGAATTTCCTTTGTGATGTGCTTCAGATCGTCCAATGTCTGGGGACGTGTGGCGTTAACCCTGTCTTTTAAGTAACCCCATAGAAAGAAGTCCGGCGATGTCAAATCCGGAGATCTCGGTGGCCACAGGTTCCTGGAAATTATCCGGTCGTCAAAGAAACTTGCAATTAGGTTCACGGATTCATTTAATGTATGGCATGCAGCGCCATCTTGCTGAAAATATCCTTGACTCAGGTCTAACTCGTACTGTATTTTCACTTTGACTATACGAACAAAATGTCGAAACAGCTGCCAACAATGCAATTAGGAATAAAACATAAACATCTGCGCATCTAGTGACAAGAAATTGAAACTCCAGAATATTATGCTTAATTTGGTGCTAAAATTGGGTCATTGAATGAATTCTCAACGGAATTAAAGAAAGAAATATGTCAGTTTTACATAAATCACTCTGTATAAATAGCTAGTGTCCATTTAATTCTTTTATTTATAGGTAACTGTTTTTATATCTGTATTTATAGTATGTACGTAATAAAACAATTTATGCCAATGTTTATTTGGATTAACATGAAGTAGATAGAGTCATAGATATATTTTTAAAGTTGTTAGTAATAATGTGTATAAGAATTGAAAGAAAAAGTCATACGAATGTAAAACATGAGATAAAAAAAGATAAAAGTCGCATCGCAACATTGTATCAGTTATGGAATATAATTTAAAAATGTACTGTAACTGCAGGTGATATCAAAATACCGAAATTTAGGTAAGTATATATTATATTTATTTATAAAAAAATTTTTATTCAGATTTTATAATATTTTAGCGAAACGGTTTTATATTTTAAAATCAATTAAAGGAGGAAAAGAGACAATGAAAGAGAACGCCGTTTTTACAAAAAGAAGGGGTAAGTAAAATGATTATGGCGCCATTAGGTATACAGTAACTGTTCGGAGGAGTTTACAAATTCTTACATTCCCCTTCTCTTTCCCCAGGGAAAGACAAAAGAAAACGGCAGGCATTTAAACTGAAAGAGCAGAAAATAAAGCTGAATTGTATAAACGTGGTGGTGAAGACTCGCAGGCTTTTATTAGATAACATTTTCTTGCAGTTATATTCTTTATTCATAAAATAATCAGCTACTTTAGAAAGCGCCTGCACAAAACTGACCTTTCAAAAATCGTATTTCTTGTGGTACAGATACAGATATTTTGATAAATAATGTGTCCACTTCGGCGAGTTAGTTGTTTTTCTCTTCGTCTAACAGTTTTCTCTCAAACCAATCACATAGGGTTTCACCAATCAGATCTTCACGCTTATCTTTTACCTAACGATTGTTTTTAATCGCAATCTTTTTTTTTAATTTCTGACAATTAAATTGCATTAATTTTACCATTAACCACTCCTTACGAAGATGAATATATCTCAATACTAATGCTACCCGATGGGCTTTGCTCTTAGGAGACGACCTACTATGTACCAAGTAGAGAAAATAAAATCTCATGCTCCCATTCACATGACTTACTCTATTTGTTCTGCAAACAACCTATTCTCACCAAATATTATTCTTTTATTTACGTTATGCTAACCAAGATAAACATTACTGAAATGAATAGGTAGAGTCAGACTGAGAAACTCAATGCCACAGCCGGGACTTGAACCACGAATCTCCCGATCTCTAGCCGGTTGCTCTGCCACTGAGCTACCATGGCAACATGCCGGCATAGCATTGAATTTCTCAACTGACTCGTATGTTTCCCGGTAAACCACAAGGTGATCTCAAATTATTTTGAGATGACAACCCCAATGGCTACTTACAATGTTATCAGTAGTTTAGACCCAGGATTCACAGTACAGCCAACTATTATGGTCAAATGGTACTGGAATAATTGCTCTTTCACACAAGCCGTGTTTAGGACAGGAGTTAGATAGGTAGAGTTTGACTGAAATACTCAATACCACAGCCGGGACTTGAACCACGGATCTCCCAATCTCCAGCCGGTTGCACCGCAACTAAGCCATCATGGCAACATGCCGGCATAGCATTAAATTTCTCAACTGACTCGCATGTTTCCCGGTACACCACAAGGTGATCTCAAATTATTGCTATGATTATTATTATTATTATTTTATTATTATTATTATTATTATTATTATTATTATTATTATCAAATTATTAGATATTCCTTAAAAACTCAGGATATACATATTTTGCTACCTAAGTAGCTTTAATGTACACATTTTAATCAAAATCGTTAGGTCATTTTTAGAAAATTGAACATTTCGAAAAATAAGTCATGTAAAAGGATAGTTTGGTGCGAGAGATTTTCCTGAACGTGTTCATGTCGCATCCTTGGATGATACTCAACTAAAATACCAAGTTTGGTATTTAACGGACTTTTCATTTATCAGCTATGTTGTCCACACACACATGCGCACGCGCGTATGGATTGTTTTCAACAATATGTTTTTTTCTTTGAATTTAGGTAATCTCAAAGCATATATCTCCGGTGAAATTTCAATATCGAATTTTTGGGCGATATACCATACCTTCTCTACCTACGAGGAGCATTGTACATACGTGCTAGAAAAAGTAAAGATGCTCCGGAGGACCTCAAAACATGTGTTTCCGATGAAATCTTGATATCGTATATTCTCTATGCATTTTGAGTATGGCAAAGTGGTGGAAAATCTGTTAAAAAAAGGTTTAAATTTGAACGAGCCTATTATTTAGCATGCACCTGCTAATTTATAGATTCAATTAATTTGAATTTTAAGTGAGCCAAGCTGTTTCTTGCTTGTTTCTTATTTAAAAAAAGGAAGTTTTTAATTTTTATCTGTGTTTAATCTAATTTCACGGATACATCTTCTTAATGGAAACGTATTTATCCAAGAACATTATAAGGAAAAGCGGAATTCGGCGAGGTAATTGCAATTTGAGAACGATACTATTTTATTTGTAAGTTTAATATAATCAATGAAGGCGATTTTGTTAATTTCATAGCATTCATTTGTTTCTCTTTGTATTTTATATTATATCTATCGCTTCTTTCGTATTTTAAATTAATAGGCTACCAAATCTTGCCATTCTTATAGTTTTGTAGCAACCGCCAATCGTAAATATAGACCATCTGGAATCATTATTGGTGTGAATAACTGACGATATAGCTTTCGATACGGAAAATAATAAGAGGCAATTAATGGTATCAACTAAGAAATCATAGCTTTCGAAAGGGAGCAAAATATGTTTCATTTATTCCTTTTGATATCTCTGAATACATTTTACTAACGGGTATATTAAAAATGTATTTTATATAAACACACACATTAATAATGAAGTGTATGAAAAATAACCGCTAGTGATGAATCCTGAAATAATAACAGCGCAAATTATCAAGTTGTTATAACGTATAAACATAAACAACTCAGAATTAATAAAAAACAAGGCCTCCGTCCTCAGTGTCATATCCAAAGGGAAATAGAGTCGATGTCTTCAAATGGGAACGAATTACGAATTAATTATGATTTTCATGATATAAATGAATAAAGAGGTCGTTAACTTAACAATCATCCATTTAGTACATTCTTGACCTTTGCTGTGCTTTGTAATCAAGGATTTACTCACCATTAACTGCACTATATCGTTTTTAATATAAAAAACCTCATGTATTCCATTCACATGAATATCTTTACACAGCTGTAACAAATTATAATTAAAAAGCATATTCTTCTATCTACTTTATGATAATCTAGATAAACATTAGCAGAAATTGTCTTAATTGCGTGCTTCTTTTTAAGTAGAAAAAATATAAGAGAATATACTAGGCTAAAGCGATAGTCAAATGTATTAAAGGCCGGTTCCATGTGGATGAAATCCGTTTCTATCCAGGGGCAGGAGTTTACAGATTTCCGTGTGAAAAGAGTTTAAGTATTTTAAACCTAAAATAAATAACAAGAAATATCTCAGAAATGATAAATTCAAGGGAAAAAAGCATAGAACATAAATTGTGTGTTTTATCGTGATCTACATTTTTTGTGTCGTAAGTTTTTGTGTATCTATTATGGTTTACCGGTTACGCAAAATTCAGCTAAATTCATTCAGAATGAATAGGTCTTTTTTGCCTATTTCCAGAAAATTCAAGATATAAATTTTATTGGCCATATAAACAGCTTTAATATATGGTATTTTAATCAACATTAATTGAACCATTTTTGAGAATATCAAACTTATCGACATTTTGTCCATGCAAAGGGTAGTTATGGGTAGGGGGAATTTTTTTCAAAATCTTCGTGTCGCATCCCTGTAAGATACCAAACCTAAATACCAAGTTTGATATTTAAGGGAATTTTCGTTTTTGAGCTATGCTGCCCACAGACACACACATACACACATACAGACAGACCGACAGTTATACACAGGGACATTTTTCTAAAAATGCTTTTTTGGATTCGGGGGTCTCAAAACATACATTTCCGGTGAAAACTCGGTATCGAATTTTTGGGTGCAGTGCAACACCTTCTCTATACATATGTACATAGTACGTGTAGAGAAAGTAATAAAGCAAGGCTATGCATTACAGTTAACTTATATAGCTTCGAAGATGTCCCTTTGAATGAATTTGACCGCATTTTACGCTTCACTCATACGTTTTAATGGTTGCATATACAGCAAGGTGCATGTTGCGTCGTATCAGTTTGCTGTCTCAAGTTCGGGTATTCCACAATATATGGCTCAGATATTGAGATGCCAGAATCTTACATTATGAATTTATTTTACTTTATTTATAGTAAAATGCATTAGAATAGGCTTCCTAGATCCTCAGTTGTATCACGGCATATATTATAGGGATAAAAATTAACGAGGAGGAAAACTATAGGTATTGATTTTTCAGTAGCATTATTAAAAACTAATGATTAAGTTCAATTATGACTGGCGAATAAGGCAATCATGAATCCATACATGGAACTGAAAGGCGCTCTGGTCTAATTATCTCATTAGTTTGGTTGAAACAGTTTCTCTAAATAAACACAGAGAGGCGAACATAAACTTCATTAGCTGAATGTTGGAAATATATTATAGGGATATGGAAATACTCACTATTGGTATCATTGGATTGGTTATCATGACGTTTGAACTTCAAGGAATAATTTATGCTGAGGCAATATTTATATATTATTCACAAAATCTGCCTATATTTTATGAGTTTTATGTCATGTTTATAATATTTGATGTTCAATTGCTTTTATTCCTTTGCTTCCGAAGTTGAAATCGCTGGATGAAAAATTTTATTACTCCTTGTGCTTTTGTCGCATTTAAGTGTTTTGATTTTCTCGATGCGATTTTGTTTTTCAACAGTATCTATAGTTACGTGTTGATTTTCTGGTAGGTGACGCCAAGTTATCATGAAGAAGGAGGCTTCTTCACGCGTAATGGAAAAGGCCGTTTAGAGATAACGTGTAAAAATGCATTCGTGTTGAATTATACACGCCCATGGATTCACAGCGTTCAACAAAGTAAAGAATTGCATCGAGCGATTACATCTTTGGAATTGTAAAAAAATAACTATTTAAAATAAACTGCGATTCTACAAAAATCCTAGCAACTTATTATTTAAGAAGCCGCCAGGTAGTCTGGATCTGTGAAGCCCAACAATCCCGATAAAAAAAACGCCCTGAGAAGAGTCAAACGCTACACAAATTCAAACATAAGCGCGAGTAGACTTACAATCCAACATTTGACGAGCGCTTATAGAAGCTACATATTTAAAGTGCTTCAATGCTTTCACCTTATTCTTATTTAGCCTTAGTGTATGTAGTGATTTTTAAACTTATCTACGATGTAGGTGAAGAACATTAGACCTCGAGTTTTACTGTAATATGAGGTTCAGTGAAATGCAAAAGAACACGCTTAGAGCACTCATGTGCATAAAATAACAAATTCTTCTACATAATATTAGAGCTTTTCTCTCTTAAGGCTTTCACCTTCAGGTGATTAAACCTTGGCTGTTCCCAACCAGTTCTCTATGTGTTTGGACTGCAAACCAAACACGGACCTAAGAACTAGCCAAATAACGATGCTAAAATCTTTGTGAAATGAAGGGTGGGTCATTCACCATCTCAAGGAAAGGTCAAACCAATTAAAACAGATTTCGGAATTCTAGAGGAAGGGTTGAAGGAGTTTCTACCTGCGTCGTTAAACTGGACCACAGCTGCGGCAGTTACATATATGAAATCTTTCATAAGTGAAATGTAGAGATACTGCCGTTATCAATTGGGAGTCCACCCAATATTGAGAAAACGGCAGTGTAGCATGAAAATAAAAGGTTTAAATTGTAATGCCGGCAATATTTTTAGTGAGATAAAGTACCCTGCTAGAATTTTGCTTTGGAATAAGAGGAGGTTACGTTTGTGGATTATAGGGCGAGGTTTGTTCAATACCGTCTTAAACAGCCCCGTTCCAGTATGTACCACTTTTTATGCACATAAAATGTACGTGTCTATGAGCAGTGTAACTAAAAAACGAAAAATTAGTAAAAAACATATTTGGTATTTAAGCTCAGTATAGGTGCGGCATGAAGATATTAAAGAAACATCTCTTACCTCAATTATATTTTATCAGGTCCGTACAAGAACCGGTATATTGGCAAAGTGCCGTGGTAGCGGCAAAGAGCTCACCTCACTGGCAACAGAATATTACGTCATACTGCGTAAATGCAAGCAGAACGGCGGCCCTATGCAGCTGTCTTACTCTCTTCGATATATCACGCAATTCTTTGCGATTCTATTTTTTGTCAAGGGCAAGAATGGGATCGTAAAGGCAAAGCCTACACAGACCTGCTTCATATAAAAACTCTTATAAAAGCTTTGACTTTCTCAAAACACATTTAGGTTAAAATTTAATTTTTAATAGATTCACACGACAAACAAAGTACATATTCTGAAAATACTGTGAAAAGGTTTTGAATTCTGAATAAAACTTGTACACCTTCGTGTAATTGATAAGGCGACAAGAAGTAGACAAAACTATATTACAAAATAATTTAGATTCTTTATAAAGCCATTCATTTCTGTAGCATCACATACCGAAATATTATTACTGATTTGACATTTTCAAAACATTTGTTCTTTTAAAGAACTGCTGTTATTTCTCAATGTCATGAAAAAGTATGCAATTTTGTAGCAATATAAAGAAATTCGTATTTAAACATCTTGTCATTAACACGGATTCCTCCATCTCCTTTATACCTACAATGAAATGTAGGAAGTGCATGGTTTGTCCAAAAGTGATAGCAGTAGGCGCATTGACATCATTGCCTACAAGCCATCTGATGGTAGCAGAGTGGTCCTCGATTCTACTGTTCGCTTTGAGACCCTCTGTGAGCAACTTGAAGAAGTGGACACAGAAAAAAAAAAAGGCAATTTATGAATCTACCATTCCCTTTTACAAGGACAAATGTAATCTTAAAAATATATCCGTCATCGGATTAATGATAGGGGCTAGAAGGACAATACTCAAAAAATTACTCCAATTTTGGGGAGATTATGGTCTGGATAAACGCCTGCCGCGTTTCCCGGATCACTAGACGAATGCTGGGAATGTTACTTCAAACTCGCACTTCCTGTTCCTTCATTTAATCGTCATTTCATCCCAACCGGTCTCTTCCAGGGTTTTAAGTGCCGACGAGGACTGCGGCTGAGGCGCCATTCCATGGACGTTACTGCGCTCTGGAAATATAGCTCTAGGCGGCGGGATGATGTTGGTGGTTGTCTGCGGACTCAGTGGTTTATTCGGTACTGGTCCATTAGTTCCCGCATCGAGATGAAAAACTATTACCTCATTTGATTCTCTCCTCCAGGGTTCCGACCAATTAGTCAACAGTGCAGTGCAGTGCAGAATACCCCTTCGTAACTTCACACACACACATCTGGCCATGCAAAGAGAACCAAACTTCAATTGCTTGCATAGCGCAGATTTTAAAAGATTTGATTATCGCTTTAGCTGTATTCTCATATTTCCCTTCTACTTATAAGGAACTAAGAAATAAGATCAATCTGTTAGTGTTTATTTCGACGAGCATGTCGATAAAATATTTTTTTTAAGAATAGTTTGTTTGCATAATAGGTGGATAAAACCATGTGAATGGAACGCATCCGACTTTTTGTGATTTTTTCCTAACTGAAGTAAAATACTAAATAGCTGGATAGGTAGAGTAAGACTGAAAAATTGAATGTCATAACCGGGAATTGAACCATGGGTCTCCTGGTTACTTGCCGGTGGTTCTACCACTGAACTACCATGGCAGCATGCCGGCATAACATTGAATTTCTCAACTGACTCGCATGTTTCCCGATAAACCACAAGGTGATCTCAAATTATTTTGAGATAACACACCCCAATGGCGACTTACAATGTTGTAAGTACTTTAAGTCCCAGAATTCATAGTATAGCCAATTATTATGTGTAGAACCTATAAAAGAAATAAAAACAATACTAATTAATCATATAGTTGCACTTTAATTTTATTGATATATTAAAGACTTTAAGTTATAAAAACTAATATCCTTCAAAGTTATTGTATGAATCCTGGGACTTAAAGTAAATACTTACGATATTGTAATTCGCAATTAGGGTGTGTCATGTTGTGTGCCGGCATGTTGCAATGGTAGCTCAATGGTAGAGCAACCGGCTAGAAGCCGCGATACCCATAATTCAAATCCCGGCTATGGCAATGAATTTTTCAGACTGACTCTACCTATCAAACTCACTCCTGTCCTACACGCGGCTTGTATGAAAAAGTAATTAAATCAATAAAATACTATATAGTTTATGATGTTTAAAACATTGAGGAAGATTTTAAAATACACTACTTTCCTGGTCAACTAATATAATTTCAACAAAGAAAAATTATTTTTCGTGCACAACATAAAATCATTTGATTATTTATAGCAGGGCTAGGAAGTTCACAGAGTTTAAAAATACAGTACGGTGGTCACATTTTTGGTGCGAACGAGAAAGCTAAAGAGAACGAAATTATAAGGCGTTCTGTCTCTTGTTTCATACAAGAGAAAAAAGGCATCTTGCTTCACTCGCATACATACAAAAAAGCAGAGTTGTGTTACACTGTAACGTGCTTTAAAAAGAACACCTATAGAAGCTCTGACTGTCTCTCGTAGAAGTTGAATAACGACGCTCCTATTATTTCCTTGGGGACCCAAACACTCCCTTCCTTGGCTGACGTGTTTAAAATGGGCATGGGGTGTATTTATTGTAGCGTACTTCTAGGATAACGAGCGGGTTTCTCCTTCCTTGTAAACAAACTGAGCATTTTGGATGGATGCGCTGTTTTCACCAAACTTCGTACCAACTAGACAAATTTATTGACCACCTCCGTGGTAACGTTCAAAGTGCCAGTACTTTAGCCCAATTACTTTATATACTCCCATTCTTTCTACTTATCGGTTCCTCATTTAGGATACCAAGGTGAAAAGAGTCTTGCAGTGTTTAACTTTCTCTACCACGTACGCAGCAGTAGAGGTATTACATTCCACCCATAAATTTGATATCGAAATTTTACCGGAGACGCTTACTTTGAGGAACAAAGCATTTTAGAAAGAGATCCGTATATATCTGTATGCATGTGTGTGCGTATGTCTTTTAAAACTGTATAACTCAAGAGACAAAAGTAAGAATAAATACCAAATTCACTTTACATGGAACATTTTTCGAAGTTTTCTCAAAAAAGACTATAAAGATTTTGAATGGATCAATCATTAGAGGAGTCGAAGCAGAGATTATAAAAATCAAAATCAGATGTACTCTATTCACATGACTTTCTCTACATCTCTATAATAAATATTGTTAAAAAGATTATTCTTCTCTCTACTTAATGCTGATCGATAAAAAATTAGTAGAAAGGGTCTTATTACTTGCTTCCTTGTAAGTAGAAGCGAAATAAGAGAGTACCATAGGCTAAAGTGGTAGACAAAAGCTGGTTGCTATGTGACTGAAATTTCTTTGTGTGGACAGGAATTGATAAATTGCTGTATGAGGAAAGTATAAGTTTTTTAAAGCTGAAACCAAAACCAAGGAATATCTCAAAAACGATCATCTCCACGAAAAATGTATATAACATAAATTGTGTGTTTTAACATGCTGTACATTTGTTATGTGGTAAGTTTTTATCCATCTCTTACGGTTTAGCAGTTATGCAAAATTTCGTAAAATTCATCCAGAATAAAGTAGTCTTCAGAGGCTCTTCCCAGAAAATTCAAGATATATGTACATTTATTTGTCAGGTAAATATCTTTAATATACGATATTTTAATCAAAATTGTTAGAGCCATTTTTGAGAAAATCAAAATTTTCGAAAAAAGTTCCATGTAAAGACTAGTTTGGGGTGGGAGGATTTTTCCGTGTCGCATCTCTGGAAGATAATGAACTTAAATACCATGTCTGGTATTCAAGACTTTTCGTTTTTGAATTATCGTGTTCACAGTCACACACATACACACACGGACCTTTTTCTGTAAATTCTTTCTTTTAATACAGGGGACCCTAAAATATATATTTTCGGTGAAATCTCGGTATCGAATTTCTGGGTGGAGTGCAATACCTTCTCTATACATTATATACATAGTAAGGTGTAGAGAAAGTAAAAATTGATGTATTCCATTGACTTTCTGTATCTGTCCTGTAAACAAATTGATAACACAATTCATAGTAATCGAGGTAAACATTAACTTAACTCCATGGCATAACAGTCCGCAAGGGACCAATGTTTACCATTTCGGCCCGAAGGCGTCATAAATGAGGTGCAGAGCTGGTGGATGAAACGTGATGAGCTCCTCGAGCCCCTCCGGACGGTTAATGTGGTCTTCTCGATCTGGGTCCATTACTTTTCAATCAAGTAGCTCCTCCATTGGCAAATTTACTGCAAAGATATGGAGATCTTGTTAAAACACAATTTATATCACATACATTTTTGTTGTAGAGTTAAACGTTTCCAAGATATTACATGTTATTGGTTTCAGTTTTAAGCTGTTTAGACCTTTCTCATATGGAAAGTCATCTTTCTTTTCCTGTATCTTTGGTCACTCCTAGCAAGCAAAAAGAACCGTTTTTCCAATTTGCATATAGCGCCCGGCTTTTAAGATCTTTGATTATTATTGCTTTAGCCTTGTGTATTCCCTTATTTAGGAAAATACCGTGTTATTTGAACCAGCATATATTTTGGACCGATATCAGTTTAAGAAAATGGTTACCGTTGGGAGCATCAACAATACGAGTATCTTGAGCAGTATTTGTTGTAAGCGTTCCCTCCAATTTTCTGCATTCTATTGCCAATAACCTTCGAGGGAAGTAGTGGTCTTTGTTGAGAGCGTTTTCGCTGAAATTTTGTCCCGCTTCTAGTAGCGTGTTTTTTTCCACCTAAGATCTTTCTTTGGAAACCAAACTAAAACGACGAAACGATTTATTCCATTAATTCAGTTTAGGATTATAAGAAATGTGATATAAAGTTGTGTCGTGTCGTCTAATTTGGACCGAAGGTGAAGTGTAATTTGGTCCGCACCAAATCTGATCTGCTGATCCCATTCCTGAACGGTAGCTAAGTCTCCTTCCGTCCACATCAGAAGAATCTTTGAACAGGAAAAATCAGTACATTTCTGTGATGCATATAAGTACTGTTCCGTCCGAAACAGGCGTGGTCTCGATAGGAACCTCATAAAGAAATGCTAGTGAAAGCTTCTAATACTTCTAGAGTCATGAATAAAAAGAAAATAAATTTTAGTAAAGATGAAAATAAAAACTCAGAAGAGACTTTTTGTGTTGTATGTGGGGAATCTCACGAGGAAAACTGAATGCAGAGCAACAAATGCAAAGGATGGACTTATGAAGATTGTGCTGATATAACTGATTCAGTTTACTACTTTTGCGACAGCTGTATTGTGAAGTGATCAATGAAATCCTTCTTTAATTTGGAACAAAAACTTAAAAATACTAATTATCCACAAAATTGGATGATATTAATGTTATTAAAGTTGATCTGCTTCATTCGTATATTTAAATAATTCCATGGCACGACAGCTCACGGGGAACCTTGGCCTACCGCCCGGCCGCTGCGTCCCCCATCTCGGTCCACTATAGACGTCATGAATGGGGTGCAGTATTGGAGGGTGAGACGTGGTCAGCGCCTCGAGTCCCCCCGGCCGGTTAATGCGGTCCTCACGACCTGGAGCCGCTACTTCTCCATCAAGTAGCTCCTCAATTGGCCCCCCAGGGACCTTACGAGGCTGAGTGCACCCCGGGCCAGGTCTCCCAGCGAGGGAAAAATCCCCACGCCGGTACTGGGGATCGAACCCAGGTCTCCCGCTTGGTAAGCAGCAACGCTACCACCGCGCTAAGGAGACAACCTATTCGTATATTTAGGATAATAATAATGATGTACATAATGATTATTCCAGGTCTAAATTAAGCATTATTGCGAATTTTAAATATTAAAAGTGGATATAAAAGTATAAGAATCGATTATAAATATATTATATAGCGGCCCATTTTACACACCCCCTCAGACCAAATTACACGCCTTTGGTACAAAATACACGCCTTAGGAAAAATACTATAATTATAAATTGCATATTAAGAAGCTGGGACTAAAGCTTGAAAACTCTCATAATGATATAAGTTCATCTCATGAACACTTTAAAGTAAGTAGTGCTCTTTGAGGAAGGCCTTCTGTCCAGATATTAGCACCTAAAGTTAAGTGGTCCAAATTACAAACACTTCCCCTTCCTTCTACTTACAAAAAAGCAATGATAAGACCAAGCCTGCTAATGTTTATCTTGATTAGCATGCTATATATAAAATAAATATATTTTTAAGCATTGTTTACTTCAGAAAAAGTTAGAGAAAATCATGTGAATTGAACAAACAAAATTTATTCTTTCATTTCGTCTATTCATTTTTTGTTGTAAATGAGTTTTTTGACACCCGGTATATTAACAGAGTAGGGGTCGTTTTCCTGACCACTTCACGCTAATAACGGTAGCTTTAAATCCGCATGGAGCAATAAAGCGGAGAGAATATTGTGTACCAAACATCAAATTTCCCTTATATTTCCGAATGTGTGTACGTATGCACAACGGAAATTTACGCAACGCTTTTAAACATTTTTTTAAAGCTGATCTGAAAAAATAAAATCAGAGGCGATCACCAGTTGAATAATGCGACCTGCTATTGTAGTGGCACTGGAAAATATGAGAAAATATTTGCAAAATGTTGGCGTGAACCTTTAACAGTATCTCCGGCGAGATTGACAATTGCACATTTTCCTGACTGCTCAAACAAGGGTGTGGGAATGCCCGGTTGTTTGTGTAGCCAATATGGTTTGTCAAAAGTCAGCACACAACACACTTTTGTATCATTCTGAATAACAACGCGATAAATGACAAGTATAATGAAAGAGTATACAGGTTTGTATAGCTCTTGCTTTGGAAGCATCATAAACAGAATCGAGCAAATTAAAACAAGCGAAGTGCAGCTTATTTGACATGTTGGACCATTGCTAGTAGAAATAATAATTAATGAAAACGTGCACTGGTTGCTAGTAAATTTCTATCTGCTAGATTCCTAGTGACACGAATCTGTAACACTATGTGAGCAGTAACAGTGCGGAAGCGCCTTTTTATTTGAGCGTTAAAATATCAATTTACACAAAAATTTGATAGTTTAAGAGGTTAAAATTGAAGGCAAAAAATCAAGTATATCTCGAAAACGGTTAACTCTAATATATATAGAACACAAATTGTGGTTTTAATGTGATCTACATTTTACTGTAGTAAGTATTTGTATATCTCTTACGGCTTGGCAGTTATTTAAAAGTCATCCAGAAATCTTCAGAGGCTATTCCCAAGAAAATTCAAAATACACATTTCGTTTGTCATATAAAAATATGAAAAACATAAGGTATATTAATCAAAATTGTTATAGCCATTTTTGAGGAAATCAAAATTTTCGAAAAATGTTTCATGTAAAGGGTAGTTGGGAGTGTGAGATTTTCTTGAAAATCTATGTGTCGCATCCTTGGAAGATACTAAATTTAAATACCAAGCATGGCATTTAATGGACTTTTCGTTTTTGAGCTATGTCGCCCACAGGCGCGCGCGCACACATACACACACACACACCCAGGCTGACAGACAGATACACGGACAATTTTCTAAAACTGCATTTTTTGGATTCAGGGGGTCTCCAAACTTATATTTCAGGTGAAATATCGGTATCGAATTTTTGGGTGCAATACAATACCGTGTCTATACACTATGTACATAGTACGTATAGAGAAAGTAAACAAGCATTTTTAGAAAAATGTTGCTGTCTGTGCTCGTCTGTCAGTGTGTGTGTGTGTGTGTGTGTGTGTGTGTGTGTGTGTCTGTGGGCAGCATAGCTCAGAAACTAAAACACCGTTAAATACCAAACTGGTATTTAAGTTTAGTATCTTCCAAGGATGCGACACGAAGATTTTCAAGAAAATCTCCCCACCCCCAATTACTCCTTACATGGAAAATGTTTTGAAAATTTTGTATTTCTCAAAAATGGCTCTGACGCTTTTTATTAAAATATCGTATATTAAAGATATTTACATGGCAAATAAAATGTATATCTTGAATTTTCTGGGAATAGCCTCTGAAGACATCTTTATACTGGGTGAATTATTCGAAATTTTGCATAACTGGTAACCGTAAGAGATAGAAAAACACTTACTTAACAAAAGTGTAGAGCTCGTTAAAACACACAATCTATATTATATACATCTTTATCGGGGAGTTGACGTTTTTGAGAAATTCCTTGTTGTTGATTTCAGTTTTAAAATAATTCTACTTTTCCAATACAGGAATTTCTCAACTCCTGGCCATACAAACAAAGGAACTTCATTCACATAGCAAACAGAGTTTAAACGATTTTACTAACGCTTTAGTAGACTATAGTACCCCCTTATTTATTTTCTACCTACAAGGAAGCAAGTAATAAAAATATTTCTCAATTTTTTTCTCTCGATTAGTGTGAAGAAAATAGAAGCTTAAGCTTTTTAACAATAATTTGTTACTGAGATGTAGAAAAAGTTATGTGAATGGAACACATGAGATTTTTTATTTGAGCGATTTTTTTCTAAAATGTAAATTTTTTTTTGCTTTACTTCGTAGATGGTATATAGATGATATTCCACATTCCCACAAAAATTCGATACCGAGACTAGAAATATATGTTTTAGAGTGCCCTGTATAAAAATCTGATGTGTTCCATTCACAAGACTTTCTCTACATGTCTGCAACAAATTATTGTTAAAAAGCTTATGCTTCTACTTAGTTCATGCTAATCGAGAAAAGAATAGCAGAAATAGGGTTAATACTTGCTTCCTTGTAAGTAGAAGTGAAATAAGGGAGTACCATAGGTTAAAATGATAGTCAAAAGCTGGTTGCTGTGTGACTGAAGTTCCTTTGTTTGTATGGACAGGAATCGACAAATTCCTGTATGAGAAAAGTATAAGCTTTTCAAAGCTGAAAATAAAAATAAGCAGTATCTGAAAAACGATCAAATCCACGAAAAAAATGTATATAACATAAATTGTCTGTTTTAATGTGCTCTACATTTTTTGTCGTGTAAGTTTTTATCTATCTCTTACGGTTTACCAGCTATGCAATATTCAATAAAATCATCCAAAATAAAGAGGTCTTTAGAGGTTATTCCCAGTAAATTAAAGATATTAATTTTATTTGTTGTGTAAATATCTTAAATATAAGGGATTTTAATCAAAATTGTCAGAGCCATTTTTGAAAAAATCAGAATTTTCGAAAAAAATTCCATGTAAAGGGTAGTTGGGGGTGGGGGATTTTCTTAAAAATCTTTGTGTCGCATCCTTGGAAGGTATCAAACTTAAATACCAAGTTTGGTTTTTAACGGTCTTTTCACTTTTGAGCTATGCTGCCCACAGACACACAAACACACACACACACACAAACACACAGAGACAGTCACACACATGGACATTTTTCTAAATTTTATTTTGGATTCAAAGGTCTCAAAACATATGTTGCCTGTGAAATCTCGGTATTGAATTTTTGGGTGCAATATAATACCTTCTCTATACACTATGTACATAGTACGTATAGAAAAAGTAAAAATTGATGTGTTCCATTCACATAATTTTCTCTAGTTTTTCCATATACGAACTATTTTACAAAACATTATTCTTTATTTACATAATGCTAAGCGAGATAAACATTAGTATAATGTGTCTTATTATTTGCTTCCTGTCAAGTATAAGAGAAACAAGGGAATATATTAGGCTTAAGAAATAGTAAAGTCTATTAAAAGCTTGCCGCTATGTGAAACAATTGAGGTTGGGTTCGCTTTGCGTGGTCCCGTTTGAGAAAAGTTAGGTATTTTAAAAATGAAGTCAATAACAAGCAGTATCTGTAAACCGTCATTTGTACAAGATATATATATATATATATATATATATATATGTATATATCTATATATGTATATAACTATATATAGATATATATGGCACAAAGTATGTGTTTTATCAAGGTGTATATTTTTTATGCAGTAAATTTTTGTCTATCTGTTACGGTTTGACCCTTTATGCCAAACTTGGCAACATTCATCCAGAAAAAAGAGCTCTTCAGAGGCTATTCTCAGAAAAGTCAAGATATAACTTTATTTGAGATACAAATAGTTTTATATATGATATTTTAATCAAAATCATTACAGCAATTTTTGGGTAAAACAACAATTTCAAAAATTGTTCCATGTAAAATATAGTTTGGCGCGGGGTTGATTTTCTTAAAAATCTTCTTGTCACATCTTTGGAAGATACCAAACTTAAATTACAAGTTTGGTAATTTAACAGTGTGTTAGTTTTTGAGCTATGTTATTCACAGACACACCGGAGCTTTTTGTAAAACAGTTTTTTTTTCTCAGGGGACCCAAAAACAAACATTTTCATGAAATCTCGGTATTGTGGAATAAAATATTTCCTATATACACTGTATACATAGTACGTGTAGAAAAAATAGTATGGATTTTACCTTCCATACTTTGTGTACTATACATACTTTGTATAGTAAACAAGTAAAGAATTCAATATCTAGGTTTTATTGGAAATACACAAATAAAAAGTATTTTTAGAAAAATAGCCGTGTGCGCGCGCGCACGTGTGAGTGTGTGTTTGTATCTTGTGTTTCTGAACACAATAATACAAACGAAGAGTCGGTTAAATACCAAACTTGGTATTTTAGATTAATCCAAGGGTGCGACACGAAGATTTTAAGAAAACTCCGTTAGGCAAACTACCTTTACATGGAACATTTATCGTAAATTTTGATTTTCTGAAAATGGCTCTAACAAGTTTTATTAAATAGTTTAATGTTAAATGAAATGCTTATCTTGAATTTTCTGTGAATAGCTATGAATATCTCTTTACTCTATTTGAGCTTTGTATAGCTTGTAAACCGTAAGGGACAGAAAAAAATCTGATGTGTTCCATTCACATGACTTTCTCTACATCGCTGTAACAAATTATTGTTAAAACATATGTTTGTGTCTACTTTATGATAATCGAGATAAACATTAGCAGAACTTGTCTTAATTACTTGCTTCCTTGTAAGTAGAGGGACAATAAGGTAATACACTAGGCTAAAACGATAGTGAAATATTTTAAAAGCTGATTGCCATGTTCGTCTATATGCAGGGCCAGGAGTTTTCAACTTCCTGTGTGAAAAAGTTTAAGTATATTGGATCTGAAACAAATAACAAGAAATATCCTAGAAATGTTGAATTCTACAAAAAAAAAAAAAAAAACAAAAAAAAAAACAAAAAAAAAACGTATATGACATAAATTGTGTGTTTTAACGTGATCTACATTTTTGTGTAGTAAGTTGTTTCCTATTTTTTACGGTTTGTTTATCAGTTACACAAAATTCACCAATTTTAATTTAGAGTAAAGAAGTCTTCAGAGGCTACTCTCAGAAAACTAAAAATTACATTTTATTTGCCATATTGATAGCTTTAATATACGGTATTTTAATCAAAATCGTAAGAGCCATTTTTGAAAAAATAAAGAAATTCGATTTTTTTTCCTTATAAAGAGGGGATTTTTCTCAAAAGCTACGTGTTGCATCCCTGGAAGATAATAAACTTAAATACCATGTTTGGTGTTTTACCGAATATTTGTTTTTGAGTTATCGTCTTCACAGATTCAAGGACACAGGGACACACGCACACGCACACCGTACCTTGTTCTGAAAATGATTTTTTTCGATACAGTGGACCCTAAAACATGTATTTCCGGTAAAATCTCGGTATCGAATATTTTGGTGGAGTGCAATTCCTTCTCTATACTCTATATAATAGTAGGTGTAAAGAAAGTAACTTGTTCACAAAAATGAACATTTCATTAAAACAAACACTTTATCACAAATTTATTTTTTGCAGACTTAACTATTTTTAAATATATTCTTTTTCATTGGTTTCAATTTTACAATAATTATTATTTTCCTAAAGGGGTGGTTTCATATATGTCGTTTTTTTTACCCCCAGCCAAGAAAAGAGAACCGAATTTCAATTAAATCGCAGAGCGACCAGCTTAAGCTTAGGCATTCCTTTATTTCCCTTCTGCTTCAATTAATGTAATGTTGGACGCCCTGTATCTTAACATGTGGTTACTTCTATCTAAGATTCGGTAAAGGAGGTTAATTGCCGTTGAGAAAGGAAGAAGGGGACAGAGTACTTAAGAGCGAGATTTCTGTTATTCCAAAGTCAGAATGCTGTATTATGTTATATGTAATGCTGAATTTGTGGTTAAACTTCATCTTAATTCTTTCTCATTCTATGCTATCATCTTCATTCTTTTCTCTATTGTGTTTTTATGCAATAGCTAAATGTATATCTTCACTGTTTTACAAAAATCTTACTAAAGAGAACGGAACAGGGGACATGGTGTTTGAGAGTGTGGCTACATTAATTCTTAATCAACAGACCACTGTACACAGGGTGTTTAAAAAA
The DNA here is from genome assembly GCA_030762935.1 of Hymenopus coronatus. Taxonomy (NCBI): domain Eukaryota; kingdom Metazoa; phylum Arthropoda; class Insecta; order Mantodea; family Hymenopodidae; genus Hymenopus; species Hymenopus coronatus. Next base: position 90,372,962 of record CM060895.1, read on the forward strand.
TGAGGGGCATAATTTCAGGTATGTATTTCCCACATGAAGACAATCGAAATTGTTCACTATAACATGTGTCCGGAAATGCTTCATTTCCGAGTTATGGCCCTTACAACATTCAAAGTCCCACCTGTAGACAATCAAAATAGTTCATGTCCGGAAATGCTTCATTTCCGAGTTATGGCCTTCACAACATTGGAATTCACTGGAACGTTTTTCTTTCCGCAGGTCTTTGCCGTCAAAGGAGACATTAGGAGGGTGCTCTGATAGTTCATTCTGAGGAAGGTTACATTCAGTGTTCTTTAGGCGTTAAGACTGTGCGACATGTATTCAAATCAAGAGCTGGCAGAGATACACTTCATGTACGGTAAGGCGGACGGCAATGCTGCGCTGGCTCGTCGTTTGTACCAGGAGAGGTACCCACAGCGACAATGTCCAGATCGGAAGACATTTGTACGTCTCCATTCCCGTCTGTGCGAGTATGGAACATTCACCTCTCCTGGTTTGGGAAGGGGACGACCAAGATCTACAACACCAGAAGTGCAGGAGGAGATTTTGGAGGCTGTGGACAGGACTCCTATCAGCAGACGACGGTTAGCGTTGCAAGTCAATGTTCCTCATACGACTTTCTGGAGACTGTTGAACGAGTATCAATTGTATCCTTATCATTTGCAACGTGTACAGGTCCTGTCACCAGCAGATTACCCTGCACGAGTTAGGTTCTGTCAGTGGTTCTTGTAGCAGTGTGGTGTAAATCCGAACTTTTCTGCCGTCGTATTATTTACAGATGAAGCACAGTTCACAAGAGATGGCATAACAAATTTCCACAATCAGCATGTATGGTCGCATGAAAACCCAAGTGCAACTGTTGTATCTCATCACCAGGTGCGGTTCTCCCCCAACATGTGGGCCGGTATCATTGGTGATCGATTAGTTGGACCCCATGTACTTGTAAACAGACTTACGGGGCAGGCGTACACAAACTTCCTGGAAAACACCATACCTGACGTTTTCGAAGACACTCCACTGATCAATCATCAACACATTCACTTCTTGCATGATGGCGCTCCTGCACACTTCAGTCTTACGGCACTGCGGTACTTGAATCGAAGGTTTCCTGATCGATGGATAGTTAGAGGTGCCCAATTGCTTATTCGTCTCCGGTGCCGGATTTGGAATCCCTTCGGAATCGAACTGTGGCCAGTTGTGAGGACATACGCAATACTCCTGGAGTTTGGGATCGTGTTCGCAGGTCAATGAGACATCCATGTGAGGTCTGTATTCAAGCAGGAGGTAGACATTTTGAACATCTTCTGTAATGACAACAACCTGCGGAAAGAAAAACGTTCCAGTGAATTTCAATGTTGTGAAGGCCATAACTCGGAAATGAAGCATTTCCGGACACATGTTATAATGAACTAATTTGATTGTCTACATGAGGGAAATACATACCTGAAATTATGCCCCGTATTTTTGGAACACCATGTATATTACATATAATGTTCAGTTTATAGTTGACTTTTATTTAAGTAAAATCTCATTCTTTTGAATCTGTATTTTTTGTCAATTTTCTATTGTTATTCTAAAATAAATAAATGTATGTATCTAAATATACAAGGTCAGGAAAAGCATATATGGGCATAATCCCCACGGTTGTTGGATATTCTCAAGCATATACTGAAAATATTTTTCAATGCTACTCCTACTCCTACTCCTACTCCTACTCCTACTCCTACTCCCACCACCGCCGCCGCCACCACCGTCGCCGCCGCCCCTGCTGCTGCTGCTGCTGCTACTACTACTACTACTACTACTACTACTACTACTACTACTACTACTACTACTACTACTACTACTACTACTACCACTACTACTACCACTACTACTACCACTACCACTACCACTACCACTACCACTACCACTACCACCACCACCACCAGCACTACTACCACCACCACCACTACTACCATCACCACCACCACCACCACCACCACCACTACTACCACCACCACCACTACTACCATCACCACCACTACTACTACTACTAC